>JAHDVE020009529.1:0-38273 GCA_022606495.2 Halesus radiatus | reverse complement strand
AGTCGGTCAAATAAACCAATTTTCGTTGCCAACACTTCATTTTCTCTTATCATACAAATCTCTATACTCTTTTCAGTGCAAATATCTTTGCAACCAAAATCGTCATGGTTTCCAAACAAACCCCGGGATTCCCATAGATATCCCGGCATTCCCCGGTATACTGTCTTGCCTGTTACGCCACTGAAGTCACTTAATCTTACGGAGAAGGTATTAAGTGTTGCATTTATCTTGTGAAGCCTGTTGACGAATTACTGTCTACATTGAAGGCAGGAAGCGATTGAGGCGAGGACTAATTGCAAACATAATGACGGCCGTGTACATTACTTGCCATTATCTACCTGCGCTTTGCACTCCGTTCAGGCACAGGGGCATGTTCTGCTACCGGACAAAAATAAGCATGGGTGTAATATGTCACGTAATTATATAATGCTGCCATTATGTCTTTTTTGTCTAACTTAAAACGAAGTGTTTTAAATCCAAATGGATCAAAATTATTTTCATTACCTTAATTTAAAAAAAAATATAATCTGTTTTGTCTTTTTTATATAACATAAACCCAGCTTCACAGCCACTCCTGTAAATTGCCGTCTTAACACAGGCGTTTCACACCTGGTGAGATGGGCAATACTTCAGCGTCGATTTCAAATGTTTGTATATTTGTAAGTAAATAAATAAATTAACACGTCTTAATTTGTAGGTTATTATTCTCGTTGATAAATGAAACTCTGTTCATAGATCAAAACACGGTATCGGTTTATTAAACGACGAAGGTCGGAATATAATTGACTAGGATTGGACTAAAATACAGTTTTCTAATTTTTTAATATCAACTGTATAAATATACCATAAACAATAATTACATGTCACAGTTAACTACTAGCATACGAATATAGCACAATAATTTAAAAAAGTCAATATTACATGTGGCATTAGGACGTAAAATAACCTCAGAGAGTACATAGAGAATAAAATTTCAAGGATATAAAAGTAAAAGATATGCGTGTATATAAAATATAGAGCAAACATAACTTAAATTAATATTGATTGAAAAGATATGATAGTATAGCATTCTTTTACTCACATTTAAATAGATCCGCTACATCTGCGTATCTATTACTAACTTCATGTAATCTAGATACAAGCGAGCGTTTGTAATGCTCAGTCCTGGTGTTGTTACATTTAAATAGGATTTTGGAATTGAATGAGCTTAATTAAATCAGGGCTGTCTATACTACCATTTACAATGAACACAAATATCAAGTCGGAAATAATTCTTCAATCTGAGAGTTTTAGTAAATTTAGTTCTTTCATCAAGTAATTATAGTTAATTCTTTCGATGGGAATACCGAGTTTATAATTAATGTGCCTTAAGAATTTATGTTGAATTTTTTCGATTGAATCTGAATGTATTTTAAAATGGGGGGACCGAATCGAGATGTTATATTGAACTTGACTTCGAACTAAAAAAGTATACAAAGTTTTCAAGGTTGAAATATTCGAAGAATGAAGTCTAGCATTTTCATTCCCTCGTTTTTAATTGCGTTTATATGGGATATAAAGTTCAATTTACAGTCTCTCTGATTAATGAATATTTAACTATCGATCTTCCTTATCGACATCGCGGTCACTAGAGCCATCTATGCCTAGTGCTCAAAATTAGAATATCGTAGTTACTTTGTATTGATCGCGAACTTCCGACATGGGTTACTATCAATTCCCTCACGTGAAAGGGAACCTACTATCAACATCTAGAAACGTATTTTCATTGTGTATGGATATATGTAGTTAGTTTTCTATAACGTAACCTAAACTGTCCTGACCTCACTTAACCTAACGTCTTTTCAATATTTATTTCAGTTCCTACCGTGTATCGAAACGTTATCAGTTCTTATTTTATATTACGTATTTCGTATTATGTCTACTATGCTATCGTGTAAGGTGTATATATGACGCGAATGTGAATGGAAGAAGAAGCCGGGGACGCCCGAGGAAGACATGGCACGATCAAGTGAATCAAATACTCGAGTCGGGCCATGTCAGAAGTCGGAATAACAGAAGAGAATGTATGAGGCGTTGTATGAAACTGAATGAAGCAAGAAGTGTATGCCAAGATCGAGTTGTTTGGCGGTCCGTCATCTCTGCCTACCCCTGCGGAGAAACGGCGTGATGGTTAGTTGGTTAGTTAGTTAGTTAATGCTATCGTCAGATTGGCTTACACCGTTGCAAATTTCTGTGAACCATCTCACAACTGGGCGTAAAATACCAATATAAGTGTAGTGCTTACTACAAACGCGTTGGCACCCGTAGAATTAAAAGTAATTATTATTAATAACAATAATAATAATAATAATAATAATAATAATAATAATAATAATAATAATAATAATAATAATAATAATAATAATAATAATAATAATAATAATGATACCTGTATGATTTGTATAGCGCCGTTTTTGTGAAAAATCACCTCAATGGCGCTTAATTATATTACAATATATGATAATAACATTACTTGATTTTAAACTACTTCAAGTTAATATTTTGAACGACCGGTTTCGGAAGTACCCTTACTTCGTCAGGACGATGTTTAACCTAACATAAAATACAAAATAATTACAGACATACATAAATATTTAAGCGTTGAAGTGGGAGGCGACCAAAGGGGAAAGGGTAATTAGGGTTTATCGGGAGGAACAGAGTTGTTCACTGGAAAAATATCTAGAATAGGACTATAAGATCAATTTACTTGTTTATTTAATATACTTGAATTAATATTTAGGGATTTTCTAATTATTAATATATTTTCTAAAATTAGCTAATTTTTTTGCCTTCATTTATCACTGTGAAGAATTTGAATCCCTGTATCTTTATTGAAAATACAAATATGTAAAATCAACAAAAAAAAACACTAAAGATAGGGATCATAAATTAAGCCACTCCGGCATTTACAAACTATGTTGCAATAACGTATATATAAACTATGTTGCAATAATACATATAGACCGGTCAGTGGCTCAGTTGGCATCTCGTTTGGGTCTCACCCAGGCGTCGTGAGTTCAATTCCTCGGCTGGCTAAGTCTTCCATTACGACACAAGCAACATCTTCCGCTTACTGTGTAGGAGATTTAAAAATATTGTCAGGGTATTCGTAACCAGGGAATATTTGAATTTTTTTAATATATATATATATATAACTGTCCTTCGCTCTGCACAGGTAATGTAAGAATCATGGAACACTTAAGATGTTTAAATAACAATTATTTTTCAGAGTTTGCCAATCATCTCATTTCAACCGATCATATTTATATTATAATTATGGCCAGCCACAAAGTAAATGCTTTCTACGAATATAATTAATTACAAGTTAAAACTAAAATTGTAATTAAAAATCGTAAAAAGCAGATTTACGGTTTGTAAATAATTATTATGCATTCATTAAAAACGCTTTAAATACAATAAAACAAGGTGCTTACTTTGTTCATATGAGATATTTAATAATTATACGATGTTTGTTTTTAAAAATATGTTCTCAAGTCATTAGTCGGCGTTCTCACGATAGAATTCTGCGTTTATTTAAACGGTTGCAGATTTAGTGAGAACTCCACCTAACTGTTAAATGTGAAATCAACTTATACGGTTTTTCATCATTGAAGATATATTAATAAATTTCTAATTACCGGCCAAAAGACAGAGGTCTTGGATTCGATTCCCAGATGCGATCGTTACCCTTCTGTTTCCCGTGTCTTTTTCTGTTTCGCATTTCATTTGATGTTTGTTAATATTAAATATATTATAACAATGTGGTTTATATGCTATAATAATTTATTCCAATAAATTGAATGTTCATTCTAGACTTGGAGAAAAGTGATTAGTAGTACCATATAAATAAAATTTGAAGTATATCCGAGATGCTATCTAGATTCCGCCAGAATCATTCAAAAGAGACAGCAGACAAAAATATGATATTACTAATTCTTAAATTGATGAATGATACCGATAAAAATGACTGAAAGTAAAAAGGTCTCATTAGCTCGGCGGTTAGTAGTGTCACTCCCTATAAGAAATAGCTCCTGGGTTTGATTCTCAGGCGATTGTTATCTTTGTATTTTCTGTCTCTTTTCTATTTCCCACTTCATTTGAAATTTGTTAATATAAGCGCGACAATGGGTCTTCTGCAAGTACCCTCCACTCGTACTGCATGCAGACAAAGATCGCATACTTTTCATAATTCCTTCATATACAATAGGCTACACCCCCAACTCAAAACACCTTCTTCAAGAAATTTATTCAATATCAGATTTAAAAAAAAAAAAACACCCTTTAATGAGTGATCTCTCGACAGCTGAAAGTATGATGCATGTCATCGTGTAGATTTCATTTAGTCTATTCGGAAATTTATTCAAAATGATTCATTCCTACGTTGTTTAACTTTTTCTAATTTGTTTTTGTATTGGACTGTAATGAGTATATTAATTTTTAATTTTACTAATAAATTAATGTTTTTTTTTTAGTACAGGTATCTTTAAATTGCTTTTTGTATTTTATTTTTGTATTAAATAATGTAAAGTGTACTACACATATGTTGGTATGTTAACAAAATGGATTATTTTATTTCATAATTTCTTTAAAAGATTCGTATTCACTTTATGGCGTCATTATTAATAAATTAATTAAAAATCACTTTCTAATCACCACTTTATTAATACATACATATCAACATGTTTCGAAAGCGAAGTTTTCCTCATCTGGAATATACAGAATACTAAAAAATATTAATGTCAAGTATAGACAAATGATAAACATAGAACACTATAATGTAAGAATAGACAAATTATAAACATAAACAAAAATTGATTAAAGTAGGTAAGTAATTAATAAAAAAATTATTATGATTGTTTTTCAAAATATGATTGGATTATTATTATTATTTATACTCGTTAGGTGTTCCGTAACTCTAATATTAAAATTTCCTGATGTTTTTCCTATGTTAAAAAAGTTACAATCGTTACAACTTAGTTTATATACCCCCGATTTCTTTAAAATATTATCTTTATACTTATTAATTAAAATATATTTTTTAAATTTATAATTACTATAAAAAGCTGGTTGGATAGTATTATGATTGTGTTTAATATTAAAATGTAAAGTAGATAGATAAATAAAAATGTTTTAAATAAAATTAAATTAAAAAATAAAACTTCGGTAGGTTATTTCGATAAATTGAATTATACGGTATTGTTCGTATCTAAAAAGGAAACCAACAACCAACGTCATGAAATAAGCCCGTAATACGTGTGATGTCATAGCCACGATAGCGGGCTTTCCGATACATTCCGAGTATCGTAAAGTTCGGCTCACGTGGGTCTATTTAAGGCATTAACAAAAGGTCACCACCTCGCTCAAGTTAACCGATATTTTAAAATCATGTAAGTGGCATTATGTATGGAACGTCTATTTCTGAGTGTCTCCTTTCTTCTCTGTTATCCGGGTATCGGTATCGTTTCTATCACAAGGTTTAGTTAGCATTGGCTCGGCAGTATTGTGCTCGTATCACTATAGGAAGTTATGGTTGAGCCAAATTTACTATGTGACACATTTAAACGTACGAGTCAAAATTGATTTTGGATATAGCGACAGAGTGATTAGTATTTCTTAGACTAGCAAATAATTGTGAATTTCTATGAGGAGAATCGGACAAAAGAAATGGGACAAGGGGCGATGGGTAGTACACCGAACGATTTTTGGTCGAAACATAGGAGCACATTGATTTATAAAGTAAATAAAATATCCTAGTAATAACATTGTTATGATGACTGCGATTTTATTTTATCTTTCGTTGCCCAGTCAAATGAGACGAAAAATGTTTCCGAAGGTTGGAATACTTCCAACAAACCAAAATTTTTACAGACACGTACGTTTCAATGTTACAAACAAGTGTTTGACAAAATCCTAAACATATCAGCAGGATAATTGGATATCAGCAGGATAATATTTAAGGTTAATCCGCAGTTTTCAGGCAAATCTTGTAGACGTTAATGTTTTCTCTCATGTGGACTTTATCGACGTACGATGCATAGGAATCGAGTTACTCGGGAAAAACCAATTTTGTTAAGGGCAAGAGGGACGTTGGAGAGTTATTATTTATTAATTCAAAATAATGGTAGTATTATTACGCCATTCAATAAACATAATGTTTTTAAATAGAATATTTATTAAATATTTTATAAATTTAAATAGGCTTAGTATTTATCAAAATCTAATCAGAAATATTACTTTTTCTGACCGTCCGAGTATGTTTTACAAAATATTTAAAATACGAATATGATTTTTACAGTGGAGAAAAGTATTTTTAATCCTTTATCATTGCGTTTTTGTAAATAAACATAACCAAAGATTTGTAATCCGCAATACAAAAAAAAAATAAATTAAAGTTACGTATTGTTAATTAAAAAATTAAACCACACACTATTCTTTTTTTTTAAATTTATCTTATAGACAAGTTAGGGAAAAACCTTCACAGCATTTATTAATGATATTCAACTTTTTAAATGTTTTTGTAAAACATGCGTAGAACGAAGAACGGTCAGAAATGTGTAATATTTCTGATTATATTTTGATAAATGCTAAGTCCATGCAAATGAAATAAAAACGGATCAAATGTTTTTCTCTTTAAAAACACCATGTTTATCGTATTGCATAACAATATTATCATTATTTTGAATTAATAAATAATATCTCTACGACGTCCCTCTCCCCGTTAGCCTGTAATATTTGTGTTTTGACTTAAAATCTTTATTTGACTATGTTATTACTACCATCCTTTTGTAAAACTTCTACTTCGTGAAGAAACTTATTTTAGAAAGGCGAGATATTTTGCTGCTGTATTTAGTTTAGCCTTTTTACAAATGTTTCATAATTTATTTACCGCGCGGATGGATTAAAATCGAATGTTATTTGGAATGCATAACGAAGAAATTTTAGTTAAATAACTGGCATGTATATGTAACTTTTTTTTTTTTTTTACATATTTTGAGTGTACATGATGCGGAGTGGCGACTCGTGACTGGTTGAAAAATACGACACTTCCCCACCTACCATCTAAATCTCCATACAAAAAATTGAAATTTAAAAAAAAATATGTATTATAAAACAACATCAATAAAGTCGTATTTTTCAATCTTAGCAATCTAGCTCACTCGAAAGTTACGAGCCGCCACTGATAATGCGATAATTATCCCATATTCCATCAAAATGTTGAAAATGTGTCCAAACCGCGAGAGAAAACAAAACCGTGAGTCATTATTTTTTTACTAGTGTTGGACCTTACTTGATTATCAGCGCTTGGAAACGGGAAGAAGGATTTCCTCCATTTCACGGCTTTCCTTTATTCGTTCTGTTTGTATTGAGAAAAAAAAACATACTGTGGGATTTCCGATCCGACTCGAATCACGAACGTGAGAAACGTCGAGATTAAATATTATCGAAATAACATGGTATTTAGAATCGGATAATAATCCTTATCTTCATCTTTTGGACGAACGTGAATATAAGTAAGTAATATCAAGTGATGGAATTTTCGTTTCTAAATCTACATTAATAATATTCGTTCTGTACACGTGCACATAGATAGCATATATTATCATATTGACATGACTGGAGTCGTATGACACATTCCTTGCTTCATTCACATCTTCTATCTTCTTCTTATTCTTCTACCTTCTTCTATTACATAAAGATGAATGTCCCGGTCGGGTGGTGTGTGTTTGTTTTGTATACAAATCTACAGTTTTATTCCGAGCTAGATGAACATTTGCACAGCTGACCTTCGAAACAAGAGGAAGGTTAATGTCTATATGAGATTTCTATAAACCACCCTTCCCCCTTTCCCACCCCATAAAGCAGAATTTTAGTACTTCTCGATGAAATTTCTCACACTCGACGTTCAAAATAAGAAGAAAACTATGGTTACAGGGGAACAGATTTCAACCTCTAAACATTCCTCCACCTCGGGCAACGCCGGTTACTTCCTCTAGTTCATAATAATAATACTAATAATGATAATTATTGGATGACTTGTACAGCGCTGTTTTTGTGAAATATGCATATTTTTCCATTGCTCTATCTTATTGTTAACTATAGACAATCTATTATAATAACTTATAGCTGACAAATGGCATTCACCACTCATCGATCTGTAATACCAAACTATCTGCAAAATGTGTTGAATCCCAAACTATATGCAAATAAACGTGATGCCGCATTAAAATATACACACTCTTCTATTGTACCGGATCTGACTGAAGTTGTTGATTAAATTGATCGTGCAATCTCTTCCGATAGCATTCGTGACTTCTTCCATTCGCTTGCCCGTCATTCTCCAGACACGCCTTTTCCCGTCAATCCGCTCTAGTAGCTCCGGATACCAAATTATCCGATTAGTTTAATAATGTCGGATCTCCAGTCGTCGAATTATTAATATTATCTCCTGTATAGTCCTAAATGACCAATATAGTATTATGACTATTGACTAAATATTTGGTTAGTTTGGAAGTACAAGTTGGTAATACTGCACCGGATAAATAGCCCGAAGGCGCATACTTCCGTAACACACCAACTGCGGGAAACCTCTTGAGATGATCTAAATCACCCCGAACTTGGCATATATTTTACTGCGCTTTGCTCCCAACCAAGGACCCTATCTAGTCGGAAGTTGGAATTAGTAATTTGATATTTAATGCGGAACACGAAGTATAAGTCAAAATAGTGTATAGATACTTATACTTATAATAGAAGACACTCTCAGTATTGTCTGGGTGAAACGCTGACTTCGAGATTTGGAAGATGTTGGTTGAAAACGAGGAGTTGCGAGATCGGGACAACTAGGAAATGTGGCAAATGTCCGGGTAATATTTTTATAACATTATTGATAACTAACCACCCAGCTTTGCCCGGGGTAATTAATAGTTTGGTGTAAAGTTTTATAATCCTTAACCCTACCCCTACCCCTACCCCTACCCCTACTCCTACCCCTACTCCTTCTCCCTACTCCCAACTCCTACTCCCAACTCCTACTCCCTACTCCTACTCCTACTCCTACTCCTACTCCTACTCCCTATTCCTACCCAGCAATTTTCCTCGTATGTTGAACGTCAGGTGTTCAAAATATCATCAAGAAGTACCAACATTTGACTTTAAGGGTGGGGAAGGGGGATGGGGGTAGTTTTTAGAAATTTCACATAAACAAGGTCAAGTGTGCAACATTTCATCAAGCTATGAATAAAACTGTAGATTTGTATAGGTACAAAACAAACACACACCGCCCGCCCAGGATATTCTTCTTTATATAAATAGATTATTTATAATATAGAAGAAGAAGAAGATAGTGGATTGAATAGGGTACTTTCACAAACTACGGATACCGTGGAAAATTTAAAGTTTATATTTCTGATTCTAATAATCGCGCTAAAAATGTGTAATTTTAGTATTTTCATTCATAATTATTGATTTTAAAACGTTTCGAAACCGTTTGAACTGGCTAAAACATCATTATGACGTACATAACGCTACTGGTCGGTAAGACGGCTGTCACCGACGCCATATTCATGAAAAAAATGGAACGTACCCTTTTGGCGGCATATCAAAAATCGTTGAACAAAATATATTCGCAATAAATAAAAATAAAATAAATATTCCGTCGTTATCGTAATTATTTCTTTATTTTTAATGGACGCAGTGAAAATATCCCATTGAAAACTAATTTCTGTTTACTCCTAGTTAGCTATCTGAAGAGTCTACCATTCTTCATATATCCCTTCTCCTCTCTCTGCTTTCCCAGTATTCCATTTTTTATTGTATACTATTAATTACATACAATGGGAACTTGTACCCGCTAAGCCAATGCAAGTAGTTTGTCATCAAGAGTTTAGTCCAACAATATTATATAATACAACAATAAATAACAATCATCAAATGTAGCGCAATAATATCATAATATAGGTACATTTCAGCTCTAAAATATTTTGGGTGCTGTAGTCCCAATGGCCCCTGGCTGCTTGAACTCTAGCGGTTAGCATATAGTATGTTTTATAAATATGAAACCGTATTTCGTGAGTGCCGCAATAAAAAAAACTACCCTGTAGATCTAGATAAATTTGCCGTCAGTTTTTTTGTTCGCTAAATAAAACATCCTCATATTTTATGTATGAATTTTTTGTTCCATTGATAGTTTGTTTTTTGACTCAAATAAAATGTTTAACTTTCCGCTTTAACCGTTTTGCTGGCAAATTTATGACACAGTGGTTATAATTTATACCGCTGGCGACAAGCAACAACGTGTGACGCAGTTGATGTCTCATCCCATAAAAACCCGACTTATCAACAAGTATGGAATCCTAATATTGGGAATATTTAAATGACGTTTCCTTCTGCACAATGCGTTCTAATCGAGTGAAATGCTCCGAGGACAATATCTTGCGGTTCAATATTATGAAAATGATCATGGGTTTTGCATTATAATCGTACACATTCGAGTGATACACCAACTTTTGTAATAAACTAACTAAAGCACAGAAATGTTTCCTAAAACATAAACATTGTTGTATTTCCATTAAAATCTATTCGGAAGCACGCTTTGTCCCGTTTGCATATAATAATTTACGCCACGTTAAAGTAATGTTATTGGGACAGCGTTTGGTCAATACAGAATACAGCGTTTTACGTTCTTTGTTAATGAATTCTAATTCAAAATACTAATTTAAATATTTTTAGCCTGCGTTTTTTTATTTGTTTTAAGTATTTCGGTAGGTTTGCATTAGTCGTGTATAAAATTTTATGAACAATTAGCATTAATAAAATGAATGAGAAATGTTTTGTATGAACCACTATTTAATATATAAATATCGACATGTTTCGGATGCGAAGCTTCCCTCATCAGGATACAAAATATACTCTGAAATAATGACAAGAATAGACAAATTACAAACATACACTAAAATTAGCAATTAATGATGAAAGTAGGTAAGTTATTAATTAAAAATTTTAAAATAATAGTTTTTTTGGTAAAATATTAAATAATATTAGAAATAGAAAAAAAAACAACATTTTTATTAATAATATTGTAAATATAGGTATTAATGAGAAAATTAATTTAAGAGAGTTTTTTTTAATATTTGATTATTAATAATATTTAATTGACTATTAATATTTCTCTAATTTTAATATTTAAAAACAAACCACTGATCCAAAATGGCTGATAATGCTAACATATGATAAACATATATGTACCAACATAACAAAAAAAAAATCGATAATCGAATGTACACAGCCCGCGAAAATTCAAAATTCACCTTTTCTTTTGAACACACTTCGTATATATATATTTGACCACGGGAGGCTCTGAGGAAAATAATTTCCCTGAAGGCCTTATCAGTTAAGCCTTGTAAGTTTGGGGATGCTGTGTGGAGGGTCATTTAGACGATAGGAAGGAGTGAATTCAGGTCTTGAAGGGACCCTTGTGGTAGGAGGAAGGAAACATAGAAGGCGGCAGATCATTCCACAGCCGAGCTGTTGAACACAAGAACAGGTTTATATACTCGAATATATAAACATCTACACGTTTCAGAAGCAAAGGATCCCCTCACCAGGATAAAAAATATACTGATGAGGGGAGCTTTGCTTCTGAAACAGGTTTAAACTAGTAATTCTTATTAATTCATTAATTATGACGTCATTAAGTGATTACGCATATTCTGAATAAATAATATTTTAACGGTTTGCAGAATAAATAATATTTAAAGACATTACAAACCCAACCCACAACTTACAAAGTGTCCTGTAAAAAACCAACATACACTGTTCGTTCAAATACCCAAATCGAAGAAGTCTCAATAGACCGATGATGCTGAATCATGTAGGCAAGTGGTTTTTAAATGTTATAGTTTATTCCAAATGGAATTTATAACACATTATTGTTATTTCCAATAAATCACACCCAATCACGTGAAATACACTACATTATATGTTGCCAAGTTTTGCACATAGGCGACACTCAATTGTTGGAAACTATTCGCTGCCTATGATTAAATTTTCCATTAAGACCGGGTAACAATTTTACTTTTGAAATATTTTCAAAGGCCGAACATCTTGGTATTCCTTCCATGTGCTAGTTCCTCACGATGAACTTTATACGGTTCTGAAGTTTAGCGGATATTTGGGATTAGTATATTGATTACAATTCATTAATGTTATTTCACGTAATTTATCGTTTTTTGCTGTATAAAAACAGGTGATATGTGCGGGATAAATTTATTTATGTATAAATTTTTTTAAATTCATTTATTAATAATGATGCCACAAAGTGAATATCAATCTTTTGAAGAAATTGTATTTATTTATGTACCTACCTATATATTCTGTATTCTCGTTTATTACACAAAGCTCCATATCGACCTGGTTTTAAAGAGAGTTACTTTAGATTTAGAGTTCATTTTTGCGTAACATTGTTTTGTCAGTTGGAACCTTGTTATTCCAATGGGTCGAAATATCATTTAATTGAAATACAATAATACAATTATTATGCGAGAAAAGTAAAATTTTATTTTACACTGATGGTGAAGCAAAATACCGGCCAGGAATGAAGTCGGCAAGTCAGGCTATGAACTCTTTTTCTCCTTAATTTTTTTGTTAGACGTGATTGTTTCTATGTTCCCATTGTTTCCAAGGTTTGAAAGTGTGTTGATATCTACTAGGGGACAATACTTTTTATGAGAGGAATTTTCAATTAAATATAAGGGAAATATAAATTAAATATAAAGATATATACATGAAATTCATTTTATAGACGAAACCGAGTAGTAAATATTAGTGATAACCAGAATTAAAACGTTGTTTTAATTTGCTTTTTAGCTGCGTTTGGTGTTGATCAGATCTGAAAAGCCAATTATCATCTTTCCCATCTCCTTCCCTTCTCCATTACCTTGAGCCTTACAACACACCTTATTTGGGAGTGTCATATTCGCACTGGCTCCGGACTTTTGGAACTCTTGCGCAGTATTCACAAAAAAATCTCTTCAGGGAACACTAAATTTAATTCCCGGTTGAAGATTTCGGTTCTTCTTAAGAACAAGATATTGTACATATCCTTAGGCTTAAAGGCTTTTTGCTTTACTGCAGTTACGTTTCTCTAGGATTTCTTCGGTTTCTGTCATTTAGCGAATGACATTCATGAATAATAGCGATATTTGCGTAGCTTTAACGCATGAAAAACTCATTATTATCTGATTTTAAACATTATTAATAATGCTATTAAATTAACCGAATTAGCGAAATTGCGGTGTTTGTACAGTGACTATGCCGAAAGCCCGAAATGTCAGATAAAGGTGTTGTAAATTCTGAAAATTATAATGAACTACATGTGTCAGTGTGATCCACCTACACTTTGTAATATTACTGTGATAATTAAACCACAAACTCCTTTAAAAATATATTGTTATTTGCATGGAGTCGGACTCACATTTAAGTCAATTGTCTTTAACCCTAAGGATAACGATAATATCCTATCCTTAAAAAGAACCGAAATCGGGCACCGAGTAGTAAAGCTGGTGATATCCCAAATACGTGAATTTCTTAATTATCCTTCAAATAAACTACTAGGTATTTATTAATTGATAAACTAAAGTTTTTAAGACAAGATTTTTGTGCATAGCGCAAAGGGTAACAATTATTTTTATAAACAATAATTATTAGCCTGAAACACTCATCCAAATTGAAAAACCTTCCGAGAAAAGATAAATGTCGCCGACAGGACTCGAACCTGCACCCTTCTGATTGCCGGTCAGATGCTCTAGTTGAGCTACGTCGGCTTATCGCAAACCCGCCAAGTTAATCAATATATACTAGTGTTTCATTAAAAAAACATAATAAAAATATAATAAAAAACAGTAATTATTGAATGACTATTATTACTCGACGGTAGAGCATCTGACCGGCAATCAGAAGGGTGCAGGTTCGAGTCCTGTCGGCGACATTTATCTTTTCTCGGAAGGTTTTTTTCAATTTGGATGAGTGTTTCAGGCTAATAATTATTGTTTATAAAAATAATTACTAGGTATTTGATTTATTTGGTAGATATTTTATTCTGCTTTGTATTCCAAAGATTTTTCTGTGTATATTTGAGTTGTGATGAAATGGAACCTTATCGAATGGGTTTGAGCTTTTTGAGCTTGAGGGGCGTCTCGCTAGCCCGGAAGCCGGTTCGGCCGTCGATCGGCCGCTCCGGGAACAGTACTACTAAATTGGTAACATGGTCGGTCATGGAGGGTCGACTGGCCCACTTATCCCAGCACTGGGCTAAAGGCACTGTGAACAGATATACCCGATAACGATAGAAGTGTTTTGTAGACGTGTCTGTGTGCCAGAAATAAGGTAAATTTTATCTTACTTCTGATGAAATTGATTAAACCTTTTCAAATATCGAAATTTCTTCTTGAAGAAAAAATCACTTGTTCTGTCTGTAGCCAAAGAGCCGACAGATCTAAATTGACAACAAAAGTTTTTTTTAATCGATAATAGTATGGCGTGTGTGTATGTGTGCCGGAAGTAAGTTCAGTTTTGCATTACATCGGGTAAGATTGAATATTTTAAAATATCGACTTTCCTTTTTGAAGAGATAATTATTTTCGAAAATATTAAAAATTGATAAATCGGCTTCCCGGCTAAAAAGTTTGTGCGTCACTAGTTTATGCCCATGCAATCTTCGCTTTAATGCAGAATTCGCACGAGGACAATACAGAAGACAGGAATAATGTCCTGTCAAAGCTCCGTGAACAGCCTCGACCGTGCAGGACAGGACAGTGGGACAATACAACAATTCGACCATAGTTCAATCGCGGGACGCTGCGAAAATGGATACACGACGACTCACGTTACAAGCGAGTTTCCGAAAAATATAATATTTTTTTATACCAGGATGTATTGGAATTGTTGCAGAATGAACTAAATAATAAAATGAAAATAAAATGGATTAGGAATTGGATAAAGCGCAGATTCCACTGGGATTGTCTACATTGATCCTTGAAAAATTAGGAGAGGAAGATCTTCGAGAGTATTGTGCGTGAGAATATCACCAGAGCACTTTTAAATCTCCTTCGGGTTCCCATCTACGCAATTTTTTTGTCAGAAAAAATGTGCGGGACCGACTGGCTATTGTCCCACTGTTCCGTCCGTACGACAAGCCACTGTCCTACGGAGATATCCTTCCCGTCTATCTCTAGGACAATGTCTAAGTCCGTTGTCCTGTCTTCCAAACTGTGGTTCACATTAGTACAATATGTCCGGAGCTGGGACAGTATTGTCCTGTCCCCGTGTTAACTAGGCATAAACCATCGTGTTATGTACGTTGTCACCTTCAATTTTTATTAATTGTTATTGATTACACTTCTTTAATTTTGTGGTAATATGCCGTGTTGTTCTTCCCCTTTTAGCCAACGTTTTAGACAGCCTTGAAATGTCCATCATCAGGGCAGTTGTCACGAACTAATAAATTTGGTGACCGGATAAATCAATACACGTAATCGTAACATTTTTTAAAGGTGATACAAACTCGTTAATGGTATTGAAAAAAAAAAAAATTAATGCCACCCTTAAAATCTTATCTTACCCAACCCAGTTATTAAAAATTATTATGTATTTAAAAAAAAAATCCGACACTTCTATAGGTTTTCTCTTCAGTGGCTAAAGGGGAATGTTAAGTTGAGGGATGGGGGCTATTTCAGGAAGGAAATTTAGCGTCAAACGTAGTAAGTGAGGACGTTATGGTGCTGAGTTCAAAGAGATGAAATTACGGTAAAAATGTTGCCTTTCGGTTAATGATATAAAATTACTAGTATTTCTACACCGATTTTAGGTAATAAACTCGATAATAAATAAAAATTTCATGTACTCAATGGAAACTTTAATTTTCAATGAACGACATTTTTATTCAGCAACATGGTAGAAGTTACCTTCAGTTACATTACAGTTACTGCATGGCATCGCCCACTTTCAACACTTTTCATTCGGCATTTTTTTGGTTGTTTTACATTTTATTCCATAGCTACATAGCTCATAATGCATTTGACGTTGCAAGCTCGTTTACCTATATTATAAATTCAACATCACCCCAGAGCTCACTTTTGGAGAGTTTTTTCTACTCATGCAGAAATGCACAAATTAATCATTTATTTATTCATTTTTTGTTGGAACAACTTATGGAAGCTTTTTTTAAATCAAGAAATGAATCTGTGTCTTTTCTGTTTCATATTTTATTTGAGATTTGGTAATATTATCTTCAATGATTCAAATAACATTACAATAAAGTTTATAAGCTTCAATAAGTTATTTTAATAAAAATTAAGTACTAATTCCAGACTTGTCGAAAAATTTAACAGGTGTTCCATAAATCGAATATATCCTATATCCGACACTATCTAGATTGCAAATAAATTCGTAAAGAATTTTGCAGCCATACCAGCCAAAAAAATAATTGAAGATGATATTAACAGTTCTTGAATTGATAGTGCAATATGTGACCGTTATATTTTTATTTTCTGTGTCTTTTCTGTTTCATATGTCATTTGAGATTTATTAATATAATCATAGAAAAAACTTATTTTCTCATTAGGCCTTAGGCACGTCCTGAATTAGATTCCCTTTCGCTATTTTTACTTGACCTTTTTAAAGGTATCTGCTAATAACCTTTTTTCTTTCTAAATAAAATAAGTTTTATTAGCGCTATCAGCAAGCATATTTTATTTTTTCATCAAGTCAAATCCAATTTTATGGTTCTACATCATTGACGTCACAATGAATAGACTTGATCTAAGAACCATTTCTACTACTGGAGGTAAAGGTCACGTGGCAACCATTTTGGCACCAGCTTAGTTCACTTCCGTCCACGTTTGTCTTGGGTGATTTTGAGTGCGGTAAGCAAATTGCAAAACATTTATGAAAAATATTCTAACAAATTATTCGGATTTGTGAAGAGGCCGACCCTTTTTACTTATTTGCTGTTTTACTTGAATTGGCGGCACGACTAGCTCGCTGGTTTCTCTATGTATTATTAGATCTTTGTTCTACACTGTTTTATTGCAAATGAATATCGATATTAATTCGGATTTAACTGTATTGTGCAGTGTATAGTGTGTAAGCTAGCGGTTCTACGTCTCCATTACCGATGTCAGCCGCAGTACTTAGCGCTTAGACGATACTAACATCGATACTTATTAGTGTTTCCAGTGTCTGTATTTGGGTCACCCGCCGGTTGTTGCACAACGCCGCAGCTGGTTACAGCTAACTCTTCCCGGCATTTGCATACGGCGGCACTTCTTATCGAATAACAGCCACGTGATACTGAAATTATACCACTTCAATGAAAGAACAAACATTTTCTCAAGGCTTTATAGTATTTCTACTAAGAATTTTGCGGCATCAGCATATTTTATTTTTGCACTATTGCGCAATTTGCATTTTTTGTGATTTTTTTTTTCCATGAATGTTTTGTCACACAAATTTGAACCGCAGCATTTCTTATACACTATGATTCACATTATGCTGCAAAATTTTATGCCATTTCCTTAAAAGAAGTTTTTGTTCAGTTTAATATCTGCCTTCCTAATAATAATAATAATAATAATAATTGATGATGATGATGATGATGATGATGATGATGATGATGACGATGACGATGACGATGACGATGACGATGACGATGACGATGACGATGACGATGACGATGACGATGACGATGACGATGATTAAAAAAAAAAAAAACTTTTTAAGCGGCTTACAACTAAACAGTATTTTCGTAATATAAGTAAATAATTATATGGAATGATGTGTATGTACTGTAAATTATTAATTAAAAATAGCATATCGTGAACGCCTCACCAGAAGAACCTTTAGTGAGGTGTTCACGTATTTACGATATATAAAAAAAAAAACAAATATAACTCTGTAAAACCCAACATTATTAATAATAATCAACAGCCCCATAATAAGTCGAAATGGTAACTCATGGGAGTGCAATATCAATGTATGTCTTATTTGAAAAAAAAATCCAAACAATCTAATGCCTTTTTACATATTGGTACATTGACTGCACTATTCTATGAGTGATGTGAAGACCCTTATTACCTTATTAGAGTGCAGAAGGCTAAAGAGTGAGCAGTGTGCACCCGTTAGCCGTAAGCCGCTCGGCTTGTATTTCCAGCTAATGTATCGCAAAATTGCCAAGAACCCGGCCTCTGCACTCAATGCATAACTTTCATGTTATTTTCGGTGAAGCGAACGGACCGACTTATCATAGATAGGGATCGGATTAAAGTTTCTAGTACTAACGGAAATTTGTTTAAAATATATATTTTATTTAACGGTAGACTCGAAAAGAACGACACGCTATACAAGGAATTTTTCCGTAAATATTCCCCAAAAATTAACTCACAGGAACTTATCCATCACTACATGCAATACGTCAAAACTATTTCTATTTAAAGCAAAACTGTTTTCGTGATTTTATTCCGACAAGAAGGGATGTGGCAATAAATCATACGAATCGGAATGGAAATTATTTAAAAAATATATTTATTAAGGTTAAATGAAACGTGATACGGGCTCTCAGATGGCGCTAATTCTATTATTAAAAAAAGCACCTTTAGCTATTACAACGTTTAAATATTGATATGAATTGTTTGTTGGTGGGTGGTATATACGCAATATAAAATGTAATAAATTGTTATTGCATGTTTGAAGCTCATGTCCTTTCAAGAAACTTAAAAAATAATGTTATTTTTATAATTTTCTTGAAAGACTTGAGTTTTTTGTTTTTAGTTTTGAAGTATTTAATTTAGTGCCATCTGTGAGCACGTATTACGTTTCGTTTAGACTTCGTAAAATTCGGGGATCCACTTCGTAAAATTCGAACGAATTCACGCACTCCTTATGCAGGTGACAAAAAGGTTGAAATTCCCGCTTAACACCGGCTTTGTGTCGATTTACGCAAAGAAACCATCACTGTAATTCGTCTTTTATTTAATTTTTCAGTCATATTCTAAAATTATGTGCCAAGGTGTGTTCTACTTACAGTATTTAATTAAATCATCTATGATATTTGTAGGCCATCAAATTTTCAAATCAAAAATACATGATTTTGCATTACTTCCCATTGCATCGCCTTAACGATGATTACAGATTCGTCGTACCGAAGTTTATCAAAAAAATAATTGTATGATTTAACTCATTTTATAATAAGGTACGTCAAAGTTTAATGCAATCACAGTACGGATATTTTATTTACGTATTATTTAAAACACATTTGTTGCACTGTTACATAACGAATTCCTATGATCCGGTTCGTAATTAAATTTACATATTTCCATTAAAATATTATTCAAGATTACTAATAGATCCAAAATATAATTGCAATAACCTCCCTAGCTCAATCTCAGGAGATATTGAGTGTTGGCAGTTCGTTTATGGTTAATTTGAGAAACCACCGCTTCCAGGGTATATAAATATATAGGTAAAAGGCAAGAAGGGAATTCAATAAAACAATCGTCTTTTGCTATAAAAATTCCCGTGAACAAGTCTGTATTTAGCAATGACTCTAACCTCTAGGAAAAGCTAAAAATCTCTCTGTGGACGCATTTATCAAATTGAAGGTTAGAATGAAAGTTAACTGAATTTATAAAATTATGTCGTGGCAAAAAGTAAATAATAAATCCGAACGATAAGAGGTACGATACCCATCAGGCGTCAGTTCTACAGACTTCTGGCGATGAGGATGCTCATGGAATCCGTATAATCACTATTAGTTAAAAGTAATAATTTGGTAGACCCAGAAGAACGAACCGCTTTCGAGAAGTATCCGAAACTGAAGACCCCTTATTTTCTCTCGCTTGAGCCGTCCCCGTCTATCGGGCTCGTAAACCCCGCACCCACCGAACGTAACCATTCGAAATGCACAACACACATCAACAAGATCAAATAGTTCTTGACTTTAAATAATACCGAGGTTACTTGTAAAACTTTCTTGTCATGGACCTGCTTCATGACAGCATCTAATACCTATTCTTATTTGTTTTTCTCTTGTTCCAGGTAAGAAAAATCTCATTCACGAAAATCTCCGCTCCCCATATTTGGTTGGTAAGTGTATTCAATATTCATAGTATTCATACGTGAAAAGGGGTTAGGTCCTTCTGTCCGTGTATTTCTGGAGCTGAAAAAAGCCTTTCCATAAATATAAACTAAAATTTAAGCTCCGCATTAAAAGTTATGGGAAATATTGATGGTATAAATTCGAATATTTATTGTAACGCTATGTCATAATTCACCTCATCCATAAATCTTTATTGCCGTACATTTCAAGCAGCATATCGTCGCTTCCACGGCAAAACCACGTATCAGAATATTTGTCATTTTTCAGTAACAGGACAAAACATCACGAAACAACAAAACAACACTTCACCCTTTTATAAACTTTAAAAAACTAACTACAAAATTAAATTGTTTATCATAAATTAAAGATAACACTATACGTGTTCTATATATTCCTGATGAGGAAACCATCGCTTTCGAAACATGTTGATATGTATGAAGGGAAGGGAAGGGTGATATTCAGTGTATCTTTCACTGTCGAAAGTATCTATTTAATTTAAAACATTTAAAAAAGATTTATTTACTTTAAAATTTTCAAACTAACCTCTGGTCGTTTCCTTGCAGCGGAAGGTAGATATGGTGAGCCATCACGCAACTTTGGCGTACACTCCTTGCTTCATTCACACTCATACATCGTCTCTTACATACTCTTCTGTTATTTTGACTCTTGACATGGCTCGACTCAAGTATTTGATTCGTTTTATCGTGCCATGTCTTCCTCGAATGTCCCAGAATTATTCTTCCATTAACTTTCGCCTGTCCAAATGTCCAAACCAACCAGGCGTCATTTCTGAATATTGTCCTAAACGCTTTGCATTTTTCCGGATATCTGTATTTGTAATACGGCCATTTAAAATAAGAGTATATTGTTCTACAGAGTGCAAGATTTCTTATTCTATCATTCTCAACAATTGGGAAGATGGGTATGGAAAAAGTTTTAAGATTATTTAAAGAGTAATTAAAAATATCTACTGTTTTATAAATTTCATTCAATAGCACCATTCATCTTGTCTTGTTGTGTTGTGCTAGAACATCTCTTCTGCCGTGTGGTGTCTTGAACAAGTTGTGACGACGACTACGGCATATATATAAGTCTTGGGGATCTCATTTCTACGACATCCAGTCTATTTTCATCTTGCCTCCGCTACTTTCCCATTTCACTTCCATACATCAGGGTTGGTATTAGCACTTTATCTTATAAAATACTAGATGATGTGTACCCGGCCTTGCTCGGGGGTATTTATTATTTGGAATAAAATTATGTAGTTGTGAATTCTTGCCCCTCGCTTGGGTGTCATAATTGATTTGACAGATAAAGCAATGCCTTGTGACGACTATTGCTATCTCCAAACGATAAAACATTATTTTGAAAATTTTGTTTCATTCCAAACATTTATTTTTTCAAAATATATCTAAATAATTACTTTCTTAAGTAGGTACCTACTTGTGATATCCATTTTGAAAATATTCTACCCAAACAAACCTTCTTCTCTTGAATATGTAATATGTGGCTAACCAGAGTGGTATATCTATATGCTAACCTCAGCACCACATGGCGGGTTCATTTTTTTTTATTCTACTCTTAAAACGTTATAGCACAGTTATAGACAGTTTTACATATTGCATTTCATTCAAACTACTCTCCTATTTTCAGCGACATCGGTAACGTAATTTTAGAGAAAATAGTGGACACACAGACAAACATTCATTTTTACATATAGAGATTTATTTTGTTTCCTTTTCGCAAGGTTATAAGCCGCACTCACTGTTCAAAGTCAGAGTCAAAGTTCCTCCCGGTCTGTCAGAACTCAATCGACAAATTATATTCATCGTTTTACGTCTCGCTAACATACTCGATAATTTTGTTAGTCTGTTTAATTTAACTTCTCCTTGGATGTATATTTGCCAAGATAATCCCCCGCTTATTACATACCGCTATCTTAGTGAAGGAACTTAGATGGTTTCATGCAATACGTAGCCTGGAGGCCTTCCCTTAACTGTGATTATCGAATTAAGTACACCACTTGTATTTTTACGCTTGTGTAAATAAATTTCACAACAGGTGCTTAATTAATTAATCAAAAACATTGAAATAGGTAAACCTCACTCAATTTCAGGATAATAATGATATGTTTTGGTAGAAAGCAATTACTTTCGTATTTTTAAAATCGTCAATTTTGATAGAAATTTTCTTAATAATCAGTATAACGTGTTCTTACAGTCCTACATTAGATATGCTTTCAGTTTACTCAAAATTTCCCACTTCCTCTTAATCCCTCCCTCCTTTGACGTTCTGTCTCTTCTATCTTTTATAAAAATAATTATAATAATTGGATGCTTTGTATAGCGCTAACTAACTAACTAACTAACTAACTAACCATCACGCCGTTTCGCCGCAGGGGTAGGCAGAGAGGACGGACCGTCAAACAACTCTATCTTGGCATACACTTCTTGCTTCATTCACATTCATACAAAGCCTCATACATTCTCTTCTGTTATTCCGACTTCTGACATGGCCCGACTCGAGTATTTGATTCACTTGATCGTGCCATGTCTTCCTCGGGCGTCCCCGGCTCTTCTTCCATTCACATTCGCGTCATATATTCTCTTACACTCCTTTCTTCATTCATTCGCTCTACATGCCCAAACCATCTAAGCGTCCCTTTCTTAATCTTGCTCACTACGCTTACATCAGCCTTACATTCTTTACGAATCTCGTATAGCGTCGTTGTGAAAAATCACCTCAAGGGCGCTTTACAAATATTAATTCGTATTCTCTATCTAATTATGTGCAAACAGATACAGAAAAACATACTTACCTGGCAGGTCGCTTTAGATGAAGTTAGATAGTTTTATTAGAAAATTTAAGCTTAGAGAAGATATGATTTTCACACTTACATTTATTAGAAGATTGGTGGCACGAGAAAAGTTGGTATTTATTTGAAATATTTATAATTTTATGTTGTCTCATTCTCTTATATGAAAGCATATCTCTGTCTCACTGTTCCATTATTTTTTTTAATATTATGTCTCGCCTATATATATATGCTCACTATATGTATTTTTGTTTAGTTTTAAATTTTACCCCAACGATGCTTGGGATAAGCGAAACCGTTGGTTCAAAACAAAGTGTATGTTTTATTTAATAATAATTATTGTTTTAAATACAGCATTAAGTTTCTTCTATACATTCCCTAACATATAAGTTATTTTTATTATAGTTGGTTTTTTAGATTTTATAAAATTTGAGAGGGGCGGACGACGCGATGAGACAATTTCTCCCTACCACTACCGAATTTCATATTTTTTTTCAGAATAATCATCGCCGTATTTTATTATTTTTTGTATTTTGGTACAGTCACGAAACTAATTTACGTTTTAAGTTATAATCTACCCTAACCGAATTGCTACGAAAAAATCACAAAATATTATACAACTGTACAAAATGATATAATTATTTATATGTTATTCTAAAAATTAAGAACAAAAGCCATAAATAATTAATACGACATTTGTTTTACTCCATCGTTTTCCCGACACACAGTATTTAATTATACATAATTATGTTTCCGGGAATTCTTCATGTTATTTATTAGTCTTATATTTTATTGTTCAGCTTTGAATTTAAATGAATGGACAGATGGTCTCTAGAAGTCTTTTGTTTGGGTCTAAAGTTGTCCTATACATTGTAGATATGTAGTATTTTTACTTTTTATTAGGTTATTATTGTGAAACTTAGAGTTGCGAGGAACGGCTGCCCTGTTTCATAAAAAAGCTTTATTTTCGATTTAAAGCCAAAATACCCAATGAATGATCTTTTTAAAATTAAATGTATAGTAAATATCTAGCGCGGATTATAAGTATTTTATTTCTTATTGTTCTAATTTATGAAATATAGACTAATAAAATCAACAATTTTTCATGATTTTAAAGGCAACTTTATGGTATTTTTTTTAAAGTCATATTTTCTAAGCAAATATGATTACATAAATTAAAAAAAAAAAAAAAGTTTTTTCGGGTCGATATTTTAAATTACGTTCGCCTAATTTGTGTTCCAACATAAATAGGTCGTTTTAAATTTAAATTTATGTTCATCATAACGCTTATTTTAACACTTTTTTTATTGTTTTATACTATATTTTTTATTATGTTTTCATAGAAAATGGGGTAAACATTTTTTTTTAAATTGCCCTGAGCTCCCAAATAATTGCTAAAGTTGCCTCATTGCGAAAATTCGATTTATTTAAAGACCTTTATTTACTCTTTAAGTTCAAAAAAAGTCTAAGTTTTTTTAATGCATCTTTTCTGTACTATTTTCTATATCTTTTGATGAAAATACTCACCTAAATCGATGAGTATTTTGGCTTCAAATCTAAAATTGAGTTCTGTATGAAACAGGCAGCGCAGCCGTTCCTCTTAACTTGATGAGCTTTTCTGTTCTCGATTTAGATATTCAAATTGAATGATTTTTACTAATTTATTATTTGCATCTACCCTAACGCTTATATAATGCATTAATCGTCTAGAATTTCAAAATCCTTTACAAAATTAATTTATCTCAACTTTATTGACAAAACTGTGAGAAACTCGATCGATGTCATAAATATGTATTTTTATGGAAGGTAATTCTTAAGATAGTCTTAATATCGTTTTAGCCTTTTAAAACGCCCGTGAAGTGGCTTTTCGTAAAAGGGATATAATTATTATTTAACGGTGTTTTAGCACGTCATTTAAATTATAGTAAACTATCAAAACTATAGATTGTTACTAAGTATTGAAGAAGATAATATTAACATAACCTAAATGAAACATGAAACCGAAAAAAAACAGCAGAAAATAAGAAGATATCAGTCGCATCTGGGAATCGAACCCAGAACCTCTGTCCTTCCGGGACAACAGTTGTCCAGTTGTTGTTCATTTAGGTTATGTTAATATTATCTTCTTCGATGATTAAATATTACAATGAGGTTTTTAAACATCAATAAAATAATTAAAAATTGTTAGTAAATAGTTTATCAACACGCAGATTCTTGTTGTAGTATGGTATGCTTATATGATGATAAATTATACATTCAGTCGTACAAAACCTATCTTACGGTTCAGTCATATACTAGTATATTTAACCCTCCCATGTTGGTTGAAATCAAGGACCACAATAATAAGCTGTTTAGCGCGCTGTTTATTTGCTTACCCTGTAGAACGTAATACCACCTACACTGGGATATATCTCGGAGGATCGATACGTTAAGGCTGTATTCTGATTGAAAGCCTCGAGGCTCACGTGACTGCGTGCTTCCTGCCGGTTTGTTCCGTACGCATGCAGGGGGTGCCGAGAATAAACAACCCTTGCTATTGTTTAATAAATTATATAAAAATAACTGCAAACAAAGCCTCGTATTACGGCCCAACATGGAATTGGACAATGATCATCACGAAATACGACAGAATTAGAAATAATTCAAAGCGTTAATTGTTTTGATAAGAAGAAAGGGGCAATTTAAAAATATTATTTACAACGAATTATTTGAATTCATAGCGTAATTTAATCCTATGATTAGTTGAGGCATTTTTATATTTATTTTTTATAAGTAACTACATTTTCAGTACATATTTAATTGGTCTCAGTTCCTTTGATTATGTTATTTGATACCTAGTATTTTGATCGTAGTAAGCAATCATTTTGTATTTCAAATTTAAATTTACAATTATTTGCATCTCAGTAAACATACAGCTGTCGGAGTAAAAATTTTAATGGATGCAGGAATTCGTTTTTTTAGGTCATTTCCCTTTTTTATTAACGGAAATAACAAAAGTTTGTATGACACAATGATTAAATGTGGATAAAGCAAGGGGTGCTTCAAGATGGAGTTGTGCTTTCCACCCTCTCGGTACCCCACATCAATCACCGTTATACATTATGTTTTTTCGATATGAAAGATTTATTATTATTCTAAAACAGTTAATTTTTTTTAATGCATATATTTTTTTTTATTTGTCACATAAACATTTGTTATTGGTGTTGACGTATTGCCCATCTCACTAGGAGTGAAACGCCAGTGTTGAGATGGCAATTTACAGGAGTGGTTGTTCAGCTAGGTTATTGTATTAATATGATGAAATTGAAAAATAGATTTAAATTTATATGACAAATAAATTACAATTTAGTCATTCATCGGAGCGCAGATAAATGGTGTTAAAGGTAGATCAACATAGGCCATTAAAATCTTGCTAGATCAACATACTATGGGAAGAGGTGATTATATATCTACATATTAAGAAATATTAAATTTTCTGTAGCTAGAGAATTGAATAGCTTAAAAGCATTGTATTTAAAACTTCTTTATCTATAGGAGGTTTTATAAACTGGGATATTAAGAGATTTCATATAAGAGTTATATGTTTCCTTCTTACCATTTTTATTTAACACCTTTTTTTACAAACCATTTTTATTAACACCATTTAACAGGGGGAAAAGTATGAAAAATATTTTTCCTATCGTTCAAAATTTAGATAGACAGTTCCAGTATAAAATTTGAATACGAGGTACTGCTCTGTAAATCCCGGAATTTTCAGGAATCAACAAAAATGTTTTCTGTTGTCTCCCTGAAACAAATCATAATGGAATTGATCCAATTGACTCAATTCAAAATAATATTTTTTTTGTCAATACTAATCGAATGCTTTTGATTTAAAATTTAAAACTTGTATTAAATTTCAAAGTCAGTACTATCGACGACCCCTGTATTCAATATTAGTATAGTGCTGTTTGTAGTAGTTGGTACACGTACATGAAGCTTAATCTATGTATGGTTTTGATATTTTCCTAATATCCAGCTTTACGTAGTTTACCCACCGTAGTATGCTTAATTAAGACTGTTCGGGCGGTTAGTAAGCAAAACCGAAATGTATCTATTGTAGCACGCTAAACAACTACACATGTGTCGGAATCAATACAAATCTTTATTGAATTGGTAACATATTATGTAATTTTTATGTTATTGTGTTCAATTTAGTAGAACATAGAGAAACTCCTAAACCATTACGGTCGTTTTCCCAACCCTACTGAGCAACTCTGAGCCGAAATTTTCTCTCAACACTGTTCAAATGCACAATACGCTCTTCCCAACGAAATTCTCGATCAAATTTACGATCAATTTAGGATATCGATTTTTGTGGATTAAGTTCCCCATAAATAGAGGACTAGTTATAAAAAGTGTCAACAGGGTGAACAAATGTCGTCATTATTGGTTCGAGATCTATTTATCGCGATTCAAATATCGAATAACAAAGATTTATTTCAGTTTTCGAATGTCAAAACATGTTTTTTGTATGTTTTAAAGAAAACTGAAGAGAACCTAACTTATTTTATGTATTATTTTTAGTTTTTTTTTTTAAAG
This sequence comes from Halesus radiatus, assembly GCA_022606495.2. Taxonomy (NCBI): domain Eukaryota; kingdom Metazoa; phylum Arthropoda; class Insecta; order Trichoptera; family Limnephilidae; genus Halesus; species Halesus radiatus. The sequence goes on along the minus strand of JAHDVE020009529.1, from coordinate 10,689 downwards.
AAGTCAAATATTCCCTGGTTACGAATAACCTGACAATATTTGAAAATCTCCTACTACCATATCAACTTTCTATATAATATTGATGTTTAGATACTAGTTTTTCCTTTGGAAATATAATAATATTTTTATTTCTACTTTACAGCATGGAAAACATGAAAAAAAATTGTTCTTTTAGGTTATAGGTAAGAAAAAGCAACTACTTCTGATTGTTAAATTCCAATCAATATCAAAATACTCAGTTTGTCCAATATACCAGAATCATTAGTCTCAAGTTTATGTGTGTTCCATAATATCCGCTATTAATCATCACCAAATAATAATAATACGGAATCACGCGTTATAAAATTGCTTATTGCTCGGATTCCTTCTCCTCGTACCTCCCACCTCTCCGGGACGTGTTGTATCGTTCGGCGTTAATTGCCCAAGGTTACGTGTGAATTTGCAGATATAATATCCAGGCGTGGCGTTAATTATGCAAATATTGCTGTCTGTGTGTTTGTCAAATAATAAGACCCCCTGACATATTATTATTATAGACGTTACAATCTGTGCAGATTAATAATATCTCCCTTGAATTCGGTGGGAAATTTACTCGGGGTAGGTGACAAGTAGTTCGTTTGATGATCCCCGCTGTTTAAATACTGACATTATTTATAGTCTATCAGTCTGTTTATCCAATTGTGGTGTATCCAATATTGTGTCATTCGATTTCCGTAACAACCGGTTCCGTTCAATTCCGACTATAGGAACATGAACCATCTTTCAATCATTTGCAATAGATGATTTGATATTTCAATTTTGGAATAATTTATTGAAGCTTATAAACCCCATTTTAATATAATTTTTATCATTAAAGATGTTATTAATGAAACGTGAAACCGAAAAACACAGAAAAGATAAAGGTAACGGTAGCAGCTGGAACTCGAACCCAGGACCTCGTGGTCTATCCGGGACCTTGCGCTCGCACCCAAAAATAGTCATTTTCTCAAATTCAAGCCATTGTACCTTTCTATGCTTTAACCCTTTGAGGCACAAGATTTGAAACAAAAAAAAATGCTTGTGTTGCACAGAATTTCGAAAACTTCGAAAAGTATTATGTACCATCTATTGGCCGATATAGTAAGCCGTTGGAGTGGGCGAGACATAATTTAAACCGCTGTGTTTCAAGTGGTTTTAATTTTTCGAAGTGGTATGAATTACATCCCACCATGCAGCAAAAGATAATAAAGGTGGGTTATTTTTGATACCACTATGCTTCAAGGGGTTAAAATGTCAACGTTATAAATAACATCAACTGCATGATTCATTCTTATTTTCTCACGAAATTCTCAGTAAACAACAGCCTTAAAACTTACTGTAGAGAGATTCAAGCCTTGCAAGACCATTTGCATTATTCATCAGAAATATACTCAGTGTTAACAACGATAGTGTTTTTTTTATAAAAATCTAATTTGAGTAACAGTCACCGATCCACGTCCACATTTTTTCGATATATTCAATCCATCAATCCCAAGTCCAAGATATACAACCTTGGGCAGATCGAGGACTTCCTGGCGCGGACGCTTCTCGTTCAAATAAATATTTCGTTGTTTTTTGGTGTTGATAGATTAACTAGTGAACGAATAACAAAAATTCTCCAACGTTGATCTCTGACTTTGTGAAATGTGGACAGATTTCTCTGTTCGGAATTAATAGGAAAACGCAACTATTTTAACCTTCTAAAATCATTTCCACCATGAGCTATGGAGCTTTGAAAATATGAAAGACAACACCAATATTGTCTTTCACATAGTCAGGAAAATGCTTTTTAAGACATACTGCACTAACCTATATACATCTCTTATAATAACAATAATAATAATAATTTGTTTTTTAATTTCTAATATAAATTTTGTTATTTAATGCCTTATAATTATTTTTTATTCGCATTTTTGATTAATTACTTACCTAATTAATCAATTTTTGTTTATGTTTATAATTTTTCTATTCTTAAATTATTGTGTACTAATTTTTATAATTTGTCTATACTTGAAATTATTTTTTAGTGTATATTCCTGATGATGACAGCATTGGTGTCGAAATAAATTATTTGTTATTCGATATTAAATTTGTTAATCGAATTTCGGGTGAAATGACGTCGTAAAGTTGACATAAATAAAGTATTTTCTCCTGCCTCTGAGAATATATAATATAGTTTTCGTGAAATTATTGGTGCGAGTGCAGTTTCACAGAGTTGAGTTTCAGACCGCAGCCTGCAGAGTGAAGATTGTCCTGATGATATCCGTCCTCCGATAGGAGAGGGCTATAAAAATAAATATATTTTTAATAATACAATTTCAAACATCAAGACAATATCTCATATTTTATAATATTATAACTGTTTCATCATTTAATCCGAGATTTTTATCTGTCCGTATAAGTCATACCTATTTGCGGTGAAGGGTTGAAAGAACCATTTTATTTACTTTTATTACATTTAAGAACACGTAATAATCTCGCTATGTGACTCACGACAAGTTTAATAACGCGTTTAGACACTGCCACCGTTCATATTTCTGCTACAGATGCTTGAAATGGTTACGGTTCTTACGAAGCATCTGAAATATGTTGTTATACTTGAAGAGAAAATATGTGTGATGATATTTTTCAGATTTTCCTATTTGTTCATAGTAAAATGTTTTCAGAAGGTTGTGCGTTCTATATATGTATTATTTATTATATTATATACGCCCTATATGAGCTATTACATATTTAGTTAATTACAATAGTCACACAGGTGCAAAACACATCACAGTAGGTACACAGATAAAACCGATAGCCTTCATGAAATACAACAACTAAATATTTAATTTCTATCACGAACTATAGAACTATATTTTTTTTATCAAATTTATAAAAAAAACGTCACTCTTTTCATTTGAGGTCACCGAAGACCAAAATTCCATCAAATACATTTTTTGCAAACAACTTATTTTATGAAAGTTTTCAAATCTCAGAGTTCATATTTCAAAGTTTGGATTTTTATATCTTTTTACCCCATTAGCGAAATATGGCGTATAAGAATCCTGCAAAAAGCAGTTATTTGGCTCTACTGGAATGTTACTACATATGAGATATCTACGCCTCTATTAAATTGTTTATTATAATATTATTACATGCTATGCATATCATTATAATCCACTTTAAAGTACAATTAGGCGTTATTAAATAGATAGCTCTCCCAAAATACATTTCTCAAAATTCCGGAAACTATAGACCTATTAACTGACTTTACAGTATCGCATGACAAAGTCGGTGTAAAGGGCTTTCCACACGACTGGTCTGCTCGATATTAACTAAAGTTACCGCGTCGAAAGGTTCGACCATCCGGTCGTCCTTTTCTAAAGTTGGTAGGCTTGACTTTAGGAAAGGACGATCGTGTGGAAGACCTTTAAAACTTACCTTTCTCAATAAGGAACTCCAGTCCATTTTTTAATCAATAATGACGTTCAAACTTAAATACCAGAATATTTAGTTTTGTTTTTCTAAAGTGGGCTTTCATAGTAATAATTTTCAAAGTTTCTATTTTTCAAAGCCCGCTAAAACGCTCCAAATCTATGGCCGTTCGGTTTTGATCAGTTTTGAGGTTAGAATGTCAAATGTCAAAACAAGGATGAACTTTACCGTACATAATTTTATATTCTATTCATAGTAAAACATAACTAAACATATCTAATAAAATGATGTACCTTTTTGGAAACTCACAGAATAATAACAGTATTTAGCATTAATATTATTATACTATCCGTATTGATAATTGGTTTGCTCATGAATACGCTAATTTATTTTATTAATAATAGTTTTTTATTTTATTTTGAACAACAATTATAGAGTTTAAATTCACCCAAATTAAGTTAAAATTCCGACTAAACTAAAAAAATATATGTTTAAAAAAAAAAGAAAATTGAAAAAAAAAATATTCATACTAATCCAAAAACAGAATGAGCACGTCACGTCAGATGTTCCAAATGCAATGGTACCAATGTAACAAGGTATTTTGATGATATGATTTTTTATTCTCTTTTAAATAACATTTTATAAATTCCACGTATAATTATATATTCAGAATCGGCGTTTGCTGAAATATATGAGTATATGTTTTTAACGCCATTATATTTTTCACCGGAGTTCCTTATTGCCGTTATATATTTGCGTGTTTCCTATAATATGTATCAATCAGTTATTATTATTATGTAATGTCGATACTTTTTTTTCAATTAGTTAATTGAGCCGTGATGGCTGGAAGCTATACCTAATATTAATTATCTCTGGTAAAAACAGTTTTGTATCTATTATTGCACGCACCAGTTATTAATATTTAATTATGCCATTTCGAACAAAAGAAAAACGTTGCGTTGTGTGCATCGATGCCCCAAATACGAATCACGCAATTTTAAAACGTGTTATCTGTTATTTATAATGATGTGCATTTATTTATTACTGAATATATTCGGCATTAATGTTTTAAACCGAGTTCGTTGTGTGATTTTAAAATATTGGCACAAATTGCCATTTTCGGTGTAAATTTATCCCATGAGTATTTTTTTACATTATGTCCACACGGGAGGCCCGGAGGGAAACTATTTATCTATGGGCCTATGTCATCTTTGGGGATGCCGTGTGGAGGGTCTTTTGAGGAAAGGAAGGAGTGGGTCTTGAAGAGGGAGGAAACACTCAGTTTTTGTACAGTGTTTATTGTTTACAGGCTAGTATTATATGTTGACCCCCAACTAATAACGACTATTTTTCTGGTTCTCTCTCTAAACGTAGGTTAATAATTCTAATAACAGTTACTTTATAAAGTGCAGTTTTGTGAAGGTTCACCTCAAGTGCACTTTGCACTAAATTGCTTTTTTTAATATATTGAGTAAAATAACGTATTATTACTGAAATAAAAAGTGTTAAAATCAGCATTATGATGGACTAAAATTTTAATTTAAAATGACTAATTTACGTTGGAACACACATTTGCCGTAATTAATTATAATTTAAAATATCGACCCGAATTTTTTTTTTATAGTTTTGATTTTATATTTTTATTTACATAATCATATTTACATAGCAAATATCATATTGTTTGTAAAAACTACAATAAACCCGGAAATAATTTTCTAAATTACCTCTAAAATTATGAAAAAAAAAATTCATGGCGTATATATAGTTCATAATTCAAAACAAAAATAAATAAAATACCTTTCATCCGTACTAGATATTAACTAAACTTTTAATTTTAAAAATATATCATTCATTTTGGATGTGTATTTTGGCCTCAAATCCTAAATTAATTTTGTATGAAACAGGTAGCGCAGCCGTTCCCCTTAAGACTATGATTTAAAATATTCATGAGCTGCAGACTTACTTGGTTATAATCAGGTCACTCTTAACTCTGTAGACTGTTTTCCGGAACTGCACTAGTATCAGTCACGTAAGCTTCGAACAGCGACGAAAAATCATGATCATTTTATTTATTTATTTTTAGTTTCTTATTTAAACGTCCTTTAAGGGCTTTTATATACAAGTACATCATTTTTAACCCTTTAGGTACCACATGTATTATTAAAAAATGCTGGAGAAGTGTCGATAATCCATGAATATATATATTTATTTATTTTGATCACTTTTATTTTTAGACACATTTTTTCAATAATGTGAGATAATTTTAAAACCGTGGGTAACGCGTGACGAACTTTATGGCTCTAGCTATACGAGTATATCGTTCTATGGCACTCAAGTAAAATAATGTGTCGGAACGATATATCGTTCGGTGGCACCTAAAGGGTTAAATCACATAAAAATACAAATTGAAAACCTACACAAAAGTTAATTACACTTGAAATAAGAAAAAAGGAAAAACTTCACCAAAGCTAAAAATACACATGAATATTAAGGAATAGAAAAAAAAATACAGTATACACAAATAAGTAAATAATGTAAAAAGATGTAGTTAACAATAATTTATAAACATAGTAGAAATAATTCGTTCATACATTTTTTGAAATTTTTCAAGTTCAGATTATTGTCAAATACATCCATATCATTTAAGTATTTGCTACCAAGCGTTGGTAGCAAATAGCAAATGCAAATTTTAGTTGGAACGGGATATACATATGAAAAATGTTAAAGTAATGTTTGTCTTGTAGTTAGTTTTTGGTTCATTTCAGAGAATTATTTTTTTTTAAGAGCTTTATTTCTGTTTTCCAGTAAACAATTAATAATAACCGTAGCGCACATCTGGCGGGTTTACTGAGATAAGAAGGACACTATTAATTCTGGTGATCTCTCACCCGCGAAGGAAACACGGGCTACTCTTGTCACCACCACTATAAATTATTTCACCGTGACAGGTAAATCATTCTATAAAATTACAAGTAAAATGAAGGCACACCTGCAAAAGAAACAGAGCATACTTAAAGATATCAAAACGGTGTAAACAAAATAATATATATTTTTTTAACTAAATTGAAATTCCAATCATTTTCATGGTGCATAATATTATAACGATAAGAAAGAGGGTCAAGTCAGGAACTTTAAAATAAATTTCCCAAAACTATGAAATTCATCTCCTGGAGTGAAAAATTAACAATGATGTAAAAAAAAGTCGCAGCGTTTCTTTAAAATAATTCATTTTCATAGAGAAACGCCAGTTAGATACCGAGAACAGCGTTTTTAAATATTGTTTCACAATGCTGCAAGTAGAACTATGTATTATAAGAAAGTAGATCCTACTAATTAAATGACAAGTCTCTGCTGACTTTTATTTAAAAGAAAAACCGGCTGATGTGTACCCGGCCTTGCTCGGAATTATTTTTTTTTTTTTGGAATAAAGTTACGAAGTTGTAAATTCTTGCTTGTCTTTTGGGTGCCATAATTGATTTGACAGTGAAATTAATGCAATCCCTGTGACGACAATTACTATCTCTAAACAAAGAAACAACGAAACATTCATTCGAAAATTTTGTTTCACTGTAAATTATAAAGTTCTTAAGTATGTGCCTACTTGTGTTTTCCATTTTGAAAATATTCTACCCAAACAAACCTTCTTCTTTTGAATATGTAATCTGTGGCTAACCAGAGTGGTATATCTATGGGCTAACCTCAATACAACATGGCGGGTTAAATGTTTTTCATACTAATTTTAAAACATTATAGCAACAGTTTTACATACTGGATTTCGTTCAACTACTCTCTAAACCTTCCCGGCACTAATAAGAACAAACTATGGTGTTTTGAGCCAAACCGGTCAAGTAATTTTCGATAAAATCAAACAAACATTCATTTTTATATATAGAAGAAATAATATGTAAAACGCGTATCAATTCGGTTTCTTCTAAATAGTATTTTTTGTCTTAATTTATTATATGTATGTGAGCCTACAGTTTTAAATGCTGTGTTTTTGCGAGGTACGTCAAATGATAAAAAAAATTATCGAATATTATAATGAATCTATTTTTTACCTGCGAACGTAACGAAGGATTATCACATAAGAAATTGAGGGAAATAATGTATTTTTAGTAATAATTAATCTTCATAAATAAAAGCTCAAAATGTTCGGTATTCTAAGAGAACCATAATGAAGACCTCATTTTAATTAATTTTTTTTTTTAATCCATGTTTTTGTACCGAAGTTTGTGGGTATTTTGTTGGTTTATTCGAGGAGTATTTTCTTTCGAAATTTGAGGAAGATAATATAATAAACAAAGCACTTTGATTCATGGTTTGTTGCCAATTTTAGATTAAAAAAAAACGTCTGAACGACCCACGACCACGCCATGCCGCGCCGTCTTGAGGTCAAAGCCGCTGAGAAAATCGGATAAAATATCAGAAGTAATTGATTGCTTGATAACGAAAACCTTAGAAAATCCAGTTATACACGATGAAAAGTGAAAAAAACACTCTTCACGTATTCGACCTTTACACCGAGGATAATTTAAACTAATATTTCGCCAGTGGAATTTGCTTCCATTGATAAAAAGGCTAATGATGAAACCTCTAATTTTATTATTTCTTGTTTACGAATGCTTACTAATATGGGAAAGTAGAATGCTCGGTTCGACTACCCACTTAAACTGCTCCGTCAGCAATATCCAATTGCGCGTGGTGAACAGCATGCGTTAGCAATAATCAATCGTTTCTTCAATATATGTATGTATAATTATTTTGTGGCGTCATTATTGATAACATTAAATAGAAGTACTTTGTTTACACCATCGCAGTATATATAAATATCAACATGTTTCGGAAGCGACGGTTCCATCATCAGGATAAACAATATACTAAGTATACGTATAGGTATAAGTAAGTGCAGTGGTGTAAACTAAGTACTTCTTATTAATTTTATTATAATCAATTGTATTCAGAGTAAAAAGTTGTGCTGGGAATTGCTATTACGCGCGACAGCTGTTTCACCTACCGAAGGCATTATCAAACTGTGGAGAAACTAATTACAGATGATCTATTTATTTTATTTCTTTGTAGGTACTTATATTATAATGAAACCCATAAAATGTTTTCGATTTTATTACCAATGCTCTTATTAATTAATTAAATTCAGTAAATTGTCGGTTATTTTAATGGTTATTCCATTGTAAGGTTTCCTTACTTCATTTTTATAATGTTATATTGTTTAAATTTGACTAAAGGTCATTAGTATGGGTATCATTGACGATTCCAAATTAATTTTAATTTAGAATGCAGGGTTTTTTCTACTAACTTGTTTTACGGCATATAATTGTGCTCGTCTTGAACATGTTCATAAGAGGAATGGCTGCGCAGCATGTTTCATACAAAACTTAATTTTGGATTTGAGGCCAAAATACTCACCTAAATCTAATGATTTCTTTTTTTTTCATCAAAAAGTATAGTAAATATCTAGTACGGATTACAAATAATTTTATAATTTCTTCAAATGATTGATAACTTTGTGGCGTCATTATTAATTATATAATTAAAAATACACTTTGTATACACCACTTTAATTAAAATATATAAATATTTCTACATTATTTATTTAAAAGAATATTTATTTATTTATTCCTAAAGATGATAGCATTGCTATCGAAACATGTAGAAATATTTATATATTTTAAGTAAAGTGGTGTATACGAAGTGTATTTTTAATTATACAATTACAAAAAAAATATTTATTTTTGTTTTACATTATGAAATATAGGCCATTAAAGGAATATATTTTTTGGAAAGTTAAATTGGACATAGTTACACAGAAAGCATCCAACTCAAAAAAGAAGTAGCTGAGAAAAAGGCGTTTGTAAATTTGACAATACAAGAGCTTATTACGGCATTTGTGAAGTGATTATCATATTTAGTATTGCATTTGGAGCTTGGATGTTTTTAGCGTATAATATTATCTCGTGTTTATCTGTTAGAAAACATGAAAAAGTGAATTTGGCAATTTGTGCGATGGACGCTTTCTGCATAACTATGTCCAATTATGACCTTCACCGATATGTAAATATTATTCGACAGTAAAAAATGGCTTGAAAAGTGAAAAATATAAGATTATGGTCGAATCTCCATTAGTTTTTGACAAAGAAAAAACGGCCCCGATTCTCAGAAAAAAGCTCGGTGATAAAGGGCCGTCGTCAATTTTCGTTCCTTCTGGAATATTTATTATGAATTATGATGAATATCTGGTTGGCTGTAATGGATTTATAAGTTGTGGAAAATTAGGGTTTGGAAATGTGCGCAGTAAACATGCTGAAATATAATATAGTCGTAAAGAGGGAAATAAATAACGGTTAACCGCTAAAAACATCTGTTCAAAGTAATTTTTCGCAATTTTCTATCGGTTTATGTTAATCTACCTACTTAGTATAATTTTTCTTGAAGGAGAAAGCTCCTAATATGGAGAAGAAATCTTATGTTTTGTTGGTCGAATCGTTGTCAAGGTTGCTCAGGTAAAAATGATGAGAAGGAAACCTACAAAGGACATTAGAAAAATAAATTCGAAGAAATTTTAAGATAATTAATTTTTATGATTTATTTTGCATGTTTTACTGTGTGTCCTAGATTTTCTCAAAATTATTGGAGCGGTTTCGCTTAGCGGTTCTTATTAATGCCGGTAAGGTTTAGAGAGTAGTTTGAATGAAATCCAATTTGTAAAACTGTTGCTATAACGTTTTATAATTAGTATGAGAAAGATTGAACCCACCATGTTGTATTGAGGTTAGCCCATAGATATACCACTCTGGTTAGCCACAGATTATATATTAAAAATAAGAAAGTTTGTTTGGGTAGAATATTTTCAAAATTAGAAGCACAAGTAGGTACCTACTTAAGAACTTTATTATTTAGATATATTTAGGAAAAATAAATGTTTACAATGAAATAAAATGTTCAAATTGTTTCTTTCTTCACAAGGCATTACTTTCGCTGTCAAATCAATTATGGCACCCAAACGACAAGCCAGAATTCGCAACTTGATAAATTTATTCGAAAAAAACTAATAATCCCGAGCAAGGCCGAGAATACAACTAGTTTAGAATAAAAAAATTAACTGTTGGCGTAAATAGCAGTAAATTTATTTTTGATTTTGAGGGGTGAAACCGGTCCGTTATTAAATGAATCAAGCTAATATCAATCAATCAATAATAAATGTTTGGAATGAAATAAAAATTTCGTTTTTATTTGTTT
>JAHDVE020009528.1:0-58138 GCA_022606495.2 Halesus radiatus | reverse complement strand
TGTGAGGCTGAAGGTATTGGGGAGGGGAAGGAGAAGGAGAAGAGGAAGGTGGAAAAATACCTGGCTTTAGAGATCTGGTCACCAAACATGGCTAAAAGCCATTTCAAGCAACGTTTCAATTCTGAATGGTGGTCTTTCACCAAGGCGATACTGAGAGTATCTTCCAATCTGATTCCATCTCTGTCTCACTGCTCCATTTTATACTTTATCTCCGTCTGATTCTATTTTGTATTTTGTCCCACCTACATATATATGTGCGCACTCTATGTATTTTTGTTTAGTTTCAAATTTTACCCTATCCAAGCTTGGGATAAGCGAATCCACTTGGTGATAATTTAAAAATAAATAGGTTTTTCAAAACAAAGTTCGTTTTTTTTTTTTTTAATAAATATATCAAATCACAAAGTAATTGCTTTCTACGCAAACAGAATTATTATTTTCATCATCTCGGACCTACATACCTTCTAAGGTTAAATTTGAGCTCTGGATATTTTATGCACCACCTCCGGTATTTTTATATGAGTTGCTTCCACTGGATTACCCACTTTTGTTAGATTTCCGTTATCCTGTCCTTTGACCTTCTTTCCATGTGATCAGTATATCTAAATCTTTCGGATCTACAGAATTATGCATGTCAAATTATTTATCCAACAAATAATTTTTAAAAACCAACCGTTTTTTTAAATCTTATAGTCATTTCCTTATTTATCTCATCATCTTGCAATTCAAAGTACTGTCCCCATTGAAAAAAAAAAGTTATAGTGTTAACATTGTTCTGCGAGATAGACACATATATTTTCATCTGCGTTCCAAATTTCCTCTGACCCCAACGGCCATTTGAATTGTGTCATTACATGGAACCGTTATTTGAAAGACTCGAAAACATCAACCCAAAACAATTCCAATTGGACCGAAGTATAAGTGGTTGACATATCTTATATTATTGCGTATTTATTTCATCGTCGGCTAAGCCCAAAATGCCTGAGCTGACTTCACGTTTCTACCGCGTCATAATGAGCTGGGGAGCTTTGTATGCCATCTCAGATTTGCTGACTTGAGTTTTTTTCACGTAATCCCCTCAAACAACGTATGTACACAATTTTTTTTATTTAATTAAATTTCGTGTAAAATACAATAATACAGATATATCATAAAGGCTAATTACAAAAAGGATTATTTTAATAAAGTTACTTCAAAATCTAAACGTCTGTACCTTTAAACAGAGTAGTTTAGAGAGACAGAAGTTCAGTGCAAGTCGAGGTTTTTTTTTATTCTGAATGAAAATTATAATATTAATTGTTCTTGTGTTTAATTTGTATAACTCCATTTAATTTTTAAAAAATAACTTTATGTTGTTATTATTAAGTTCTTCAAGTATAGCTGTTTCGGAGTTCAAGGCCATTTTTATTAAAAACCTCTCACAGAATAGAGAATTTTAATTATTTTCTAACTAAATGGGTTTTACCGATAATAAATCATTATTTTTAAAAACCCGTCCAAATTAGAATGGGGTGGGAGTAAATAAAATCATATAAATAAGTCGTCACAATGTGGATTAACCACAGTTTGAAAATAGCCCTGAACTCCGAAAAAGCTGTCACAATAAGAAAAATTAAAAATACTCGCAGAACTTTATACATTATTAAATTTGATTTACGTTAAATTTAAAAAAAAAGCTCAATTTTCACTAAGCTTAAGTCTCTTTAAACCACTCTCCTGTAAAGTTTAGATTTTGAATTTAGGATGTTACATATATACAGGTATTTTGAAAATCAGTTAACATTTATCCAATAACGTATTTGGAAAATATATGCGTTTGTATTTATTTTTAATAGAACTGAAATCGATGGAGCGACTCGCCAATGATTACCAGGAGTTGATTTATTCATACAACAATTATTAAATGTTATTATGATTAATTTTGCATAATATAAATTAGATCACGAATTAACAAATAACATGATTTGAATACGGAACAAATAGAGATAATCTAATCTAGCTGAATAACAGGAAGATAATGATTCTATTGATGAAAATCGGCCACTACATAGGATGAGTAGATGTCACTACTGTCGCCGTACATCAGATATTTGATGGCTATCAAAATAATAATTAATAGTGGCACATTCAGCAGGTAAAATCAGGAAGCAGTTGAATAACTCATAAACGTAAATAGTGTTATAAATAATAGTAACTACGTCTGTAAAATAGAAAAATAAAGATTAAAATAATATTCATAATATTAATATAGTAGAATTAAACTTATTCGAAATGCAGTGTTAGATGGATTGGGGTAGCTATAGCTCAGTAGACTAGTCTCGGATAGTCCATGAGTTCCTGGGTTCGAATACTAGCTGCTACCGTTTACATTTCATTTTCTTCATTTTAAGTGTTAGTTAGAATTTTCTTCAATGATAAAACATATTTATTTATTTTTTAAACAAAATAATCGTATTAACTGTCAGTTTTACAGTTATTTGAAAAGTGTTTTTTTTTATGTAATAATTTTTTTTTCATTTTCACTTAAAGTTTTAGCAAGTTTGAAACTTGCTCTATGCAAGCAATGCATAACTATATTTTAATGCAGTTATCGAACTGTTTTGGAAGTACCCTTCTACCTTAATGAAAATATTCAACATATTTCTATTAGTTCCATTTTCCCCTTTATTACTGGAACACCTGACGTCAATTTTCCTTAAGGCAACTATTATAGTTATCTACTCTAAAAAAGTTACGTTAAATCCATGGGATTATCTTAAATATTGCAACATGATGTAAGTAGCCTAGGTTCATAGCTTATTGAAGATAAATCAATTTTATTTCACAACCTAATTGGTTTAACGTCAAACATCTTTCAAGTTGACAGTAAAAAAAAACTTTTAAGATCCTGGGCCAAGTAAAGATGTAGTGAAAATTTGATGACATTGAGCTGTCAAAACTTGGCTAAAGCAGCGAGGCTTAATGTCCCCTTTAAACTTAGAGGAGATCCAATAAAAAACTCAACTTTTTTCACGCTCTTCTTTTGCACGGTGTTGCCAGATTGGAAAATTAATGGAATCTTCGTGATAAAATTATATAAAAAAATGGTAATACTGTACAATGGATGCCACGTCTTTGTTTTGTTACAAATTTCGCAAATAAATGCAACATAGTTATGTATGGTAATTAATAATAATAATAATATCTTTATTGCAATTAAATTTAACTATAACTTACAAACATATATAATATAATAATGTAAGTGTACAGTGGTTTATAAAGTAAATTAGAAAATAATATAATAACAGTTATAGTTGAAGTTTCACATAACCCGCCTCACTAGACTAGCCTGTGTTGAGGAAGTAATTTTGCAAATAATTTAATAATTTTAAAATATCTATGAACACACACTTATATTAAGACATGCTTCGTAAATCGTTGAATCAATAATTTCGAATTTTGGTGAGTGCACCGGTAAATGCCCTATCATTACTTTTAATCCATTTATTTACATTGTATTTGAATATTTGTTGTGAATCAGATTTTTTTATGCTAACCGGAAGAATATTGCAAATTCTTATCGCAAAGTACCTAAAATTCCGTTGCCCAAAAGTAGTATGAATTACAGGGATTTGGAGTATGTCTTTTTTGGTATTTCTAGTAATACGAGTGTTTAGTCTTTTTTCATAGTATATACTATGTTATTTCACACAAATACAATGAATTGTAGATAATTTGAACATCGTCCTGATTAGAGTCCATCAGATCACAAGGTCATAATAGAAAATATGCTTGAAATGGTATTAGCCGTATTTAGTGAGTAGATTTGCATAGCAAGTTCACAATATTTACAATTGGGGTGCTATAATTGAACTAAAATTCAGGTTTGGGAATCTTGTGCGAAATTCGCATAAAAAATAATTTTTATTCTATGCCTAAATTAATAAAAAATTTCTTTGTATTCACCACTTTATTAATATACACATATCAATATGTTTCGAAAACGATACTTTCTTTGTCGGGAATGTATAGAATACCAAAAATAATAATGTCATGTATGGACAAATGACAAACATAGAACACAATAATGTAAGAATTGACAAATTATAAACATAAACAAAAAGTGATTAAAGAAGGTAAGTAATTAATCAAAAATGTTAATAAAAATTATTATAAAACATTGAATAACAAATTAAAAAGAAATTATTTTCATTATAATTATTAACATTAATATTAAAATAATTTTAAGAGACGGCTATTTAAATAGAAAATATATTATTATTTGTATTTAATTGACTATTAAAGTTTTTCCGATTACTAAAATTCAAAATTTGTCTAATTGTAAACCGGTTGTATTTGCATATAAAATTTTAAAACTTTTATTTATATCAAAAAATTGGTTTCTAAAATATGGTTGTCAAATTCAGAATAATAATTATTATTTGAACACTTTAGGTGT
Source organism: Halesus radiatus (assembly GCA_022606495.2). Taxonomy (NCBI): domain Eukaryota; kingdom Metazoa; phylum Arthropoda; class Insecta; order Trichoptera; family Limnephilidae; genus Halesus; species Halesus radiatus. The sequence goes on along the minus strand of JAHDVE020009528.1, from coordinate 53,700 downwards.
TCCTTAACTCTAATACTGAAATTTATTTTATCAAAGTATTTCCTGTGTAAAAAAATAGTTGCAAACGTTACAAATTAATTTATTTTATATCATTACTGAGTTTTTTCCTGCAATGTGAGGCGGGAAAAAATACGGCGCCTCAGCAATCCTTCCACAAGACAAGGCAAAAGTTTTTCAAAATAATTGGTTAACCTTTGATAGATATTAAATATTACGAAAATAAACAATGTGAAACCTCTTGATACTTAGATAAATCAGTTTACTGAATCTTTTATTTTATTCTCAGAAAAAAAATAGTATTTTTGTTTATTACGGCGTTTAGCATTAATGTCTTAAGATTGTTTTCTTTATCGTATTTCCTTAGCTTCGCCAACACAATTTATTCAAATAAACTTCAAGAATTATACATCCAACTCACCAAAGTGGACAAAGTCATTGCTTACACTTTTCAAAGGTATATAAATGATGTTATTTTTTTTACCATGGTGGATTGTACTGAATGAAATTCTTAGATTGGTGGACTGTTTTATGAAAGAGTTAGATTTTCCGAGTTTTTTTGATGTCGAACGTTATACAGTAAATTAAGCAACCCGCTCAAAATGTGTAAGGTGATTCTACACTAAAAACATTGACTTCAAAATAATGGTCAGATATTTTTACGTAGTGCCACACAAGATTGATTTTTATATTATTTCCACTGCCATAAAAACGTAAAAAGATTATGATTTTTATGTGATTTAAAAAATTAAATCAGCCTGTTTCTTTTTTACGTTTCATTTTGTTGGAAGAAGACAGTATTAAGATAAGTTAGCCTCCTAGAAGCTGGGCATACTGTGTGTATAAGGACCGCAGATACTTTAATAGTACACAACTGCTAACCCTGTACAAATTGCAAGTGCGCCCCACTGTAGAATTTGGCAGCCACTTGGTCGGAAGCCCGTAAATACCCGAAAAAAACCCTTGAATCTATGCAGAAATGGGCGGTCCGTTTGATAGATTCCCCTTAACAAACGGATTGCAATCTTTACAGCACAGGCGTCAGGTGGGAATGCTGTCCCTGTTCTACCGGTATTTTAATGGACGATGCTCTGAGGAATGAGGGTCATTCATTTCGTCAGCACCGGTGCATTATTGGGAAACATGCGAAACGCTCGCCCAACATTTGCACACGGTTTACATTTGTCAGATGAAAACAGGTCGTTTCTATGACTCGTTCTTGAGTTAAATAGCCCGGCTGTGAAACGATTTGCCGGCCTATACTTTTCCTCCCTCCTACGACATAGGTCTCTTCAAGACCCATGTTGACTCTTTCCTTTCCTCAAAAAAACCATCCAATAGCTTCCTCAAAGATGACTTCCTCAGGGCCTCCTGTGTGGAGTTAATGTTAAAAAAATAAAAATTAAGAAAATCTTTTCTTGGGGTTTCTAATTCAATGGTTTAAAAGGAATGATAATTTTTTATGGTGTCAAGTTAGAATGAACTTAATTTTTCTTAATTTTCTCAATTACCTTGAAAACACAAACAAAATGTTGTACTGTTGTAAAAATTGCTTGGTTTTTCCACAAAGTGTCTTTTACCGGTTGTAGGTACATATTGTTCTGTTGAACGCAGGTACCTCCTAATGAAAGCCTTCATTTCATGGGGCTCCTTTCACCCAAGATCTGTTGCGGGTAAATCGCCGGACATAACGAGATTTTCGAGGCCATTATGGCGCGCATTGTTTGCTCCGGGAAGGGCGTGCATAGGGCTTTCTAACCGATTCAAAGTGAAACCGTTTAGCAGGTATAAATAACCGGATAATTTTATACGAAGATCAAAATAAATGTGATAACTCCAAACTTAATAGTTTTACAATTAGTGAATGAGTGTATTTACTTAGAAGTGTGTTCGCGAAGAAGAAAGATAAAAACTTCACAATGGTAGCAAGACTTGTAGTTAACAATGAATTCTGGTACAAATTTTGATGTATGTCAGTGGAGTATGGAACTGGTAAAAAAAATACAAGAGTTGACAAAATACAGAGGATAAATCATGTATCACTGAATCAGATATGAATAAATGCGAAATGAATACAAGACTAATCCGAGTGTAATGAAAAAGGTAAAGACAGGTCTCCGTAGTTGAGTGGTTACGATCCATGGATGCGATCGGGAGGTCGCGGGTTCAAATCCCGACATTTCACAAATTACTCATATAAAAAAAAGTATATTTGTGGCACGTTCCAGAGTGGTAGATATTGTCAGTATCGATCTGGTGAAAGACCACCATTTAGAATCAAAACGTTGCTTGAAATGGCTTTAACCGTATTTGGTGACTAGGTCTGAATAGACAGGTACTTTTCAACCATCTTCTTCCCCGTCTCCTTTCCCTCATCAATACCTTCATTGACTTCAGGTGGTTGGGAGCAGGAGGGACGCGTGTGTGGTACCACATAATTTTTTTTCAAAAGGTAGTAAAAAAAGTCAGGAATATCTCTGTAACACATTGGAAAAATCAAAATAATCAGATTCTTGAATCGGTCCATATCAAAACCAGTTACCGGTCAACATTGGTAAACAGTTTTTTTAAATATTAAAATTAATCAAAAAATGGTTATTTCATTAATATTTGGAAGCCCTAAACCGGAGGAAACAAGATTTTCGGGTCATTACGCTCTGCATTGTTTGGTTCGGGAAGGGTGCAGGTGAGAGTAGCTGCCAGGGAGACAGAGGGCAGAGAAGTGACGCAACCGCGAGGGTAAAATCCCATTAAGATTATTGGAGCTGTAGGGAGCACAAATGAGGAAGACCATTATTGTATTGATCTATACCGCTGTGATGGAACGCATTTTGCAACCGCATTCTCTTTGTAACTCCACTTTGTATTCTTACAAAGGAGAAGGGGAGCACGAATCAGTCTCCCTTATAGTGTGACGTGCGGGCCGTCGGCTGCCAATCGTGACGTTATTCGTAATATGCATTTATTAGAAACCTCTTTTTATAACACAATCATATTTACCCTTAATGAGTTATAATAAACTCATTCCAGACAACACAATTATATCCCTAAGGTAATAATAAATATTAGTAGCGTTTTGCCTGTTGCACCCAATGGAGAATACTTGTATTTATTTTTCCTTATTATTACCTAAATTAAAATCATGAGTCGTTTTGTTTTTGTTTTATTTATTTTATTTTAGTTATTTGTACATTTAAGTTTACAAAATAACTAATTATAAATTATTTATTTATTGTATAATATACGCCCTATATGGGCTTTTACATATAAAGTTAGTTATAATAAACAGGTGCAAAACACCTCACAGTAGGTTCAAAGATAATATAACGAACAAATACAGGAATAACATAGTGTAAGTACCATTCCAAGTAACAAGTTCAAAAATCAAAACATACCCCACATTCACTATTACTTGTACTCTAGACACATATATTAATTTAATCATTGAAGAAAATAATATTAACAAACCTAAATGAAAGATGAAATCGGACAAAAGGACAGAAACTAAAAATATTTCGGTCGCATCTGGTCGAGACCCAGGTCCTCTGCCTATCCGGGGCAAAGCTCAACCGACTTAGCTAATTAGACAAGTTCAATTTGTGTCATCTTCACCGATATCATATCTCAAATTCAAGGTTTGTGAATATTATCTTCCATTTTTAATCTCATATTATTGGCAGCTATTTTTATGATTTTTACAAAGTTCTGTGTCTCGAACTTACATCCGACTTTTTATTTATATATTAATCATTATTGAGGATTTTTTTTATGCCAAACTTCACAAGAGTCTCAACTGCTCCCAACTATGGGATCCCCAATTTGGAAATGATATGAGGCTGACGGTATAGGGGAGGAAAAGGAGAAGGGGAAGAGGAAAGTGGGGAAATGCCTGGCTATTCAGATCTGGTCACCAAACACGGCTAAAAGCCATTTCTAGCAACGTTTCAATTCTGAATGGTTGTCTTTCACCAGGGCGATACTGAGAGTATCTTCCGCTCTGGAGGATGTATGCAATAATCGTTTGTTAGTATATAGTGTAATCCGAACAGTTAAAAATATCTACTTTATCTGAATATGTATTACCTACTGTGTAGTGTCTAGGTACCAATGAATATTTGAATGATTTTATATATTGAAAATTTTCAAGGAGTTCTACTTGGAATATTAAATGTAATTAACTTATATACTATTGGGCTCTTTACGTGTGATGATAACTTAAAAAGTAATGATTTTTTCATGCTTAACTTTAGGTAGTTTTTACATTGTTTTTAATTTATTCATTGGTTTAATTTTGATTGGGACCGGCAGATCATTATAACATTTCATCCCTTTATAAAATAAACTGTATTACGTATTGACTTTGTTCTTTTCTGTAGTCTAATTTCCTTACATGTTCTTGTATTAATATTGTTAGAAAAATCTTTTGGTAACAAGTTGTTTCTTATTTAATGCATAAAAATCATTGCGGTAAATTTCAGCATTTGTTTCATTGTAATCGAGTTTAATTCGTCTAATATTTTAGCTAATTTTGAATATCTGTTTCGCTTGTTGGGTAGGTAGTATGAATAAAAAGTAAAATGTGGTGTACTAAAAAGTATAGTGTAGAGTAGGTAGGTACTGTAAGGTGTGGTGTACTGAACAGCAGTGCACTGATAAATTTATTTTTCTTTTATTATTCATAATTTTATTTTCACAACCTAAACCAACCCAAATTAATTCAATCTATCCTAACCTAACTGCCCTTAAGGTTATCATAAACTAAAAAATAATACTACCGTATTCAAGTACTCGTAATCGCTTCAACCCGCACACTAATAAACACAACCTAACCAAAGTGGAGTTTTTTTTCCAGGAAAAAAGCACTATAAAAATAATTTTAAAATGGCATTATAAACTTATGATAAGTGTGTTAAGGGCCATCGGTGGTGTTTCACGAAAATGAAAGTATAGAAATTAGTTAAACACCTATAAATATTCAGTATTAACCTGCAAAATACGAACAGAAAAAGATGTAGAAATTTAATGACGCCAAAGAGGTTCTCTATCGAATGCTTTCACTGTGGCAATTGTCTACATAAAGATTTTTTGTTTTCGCTTGTTTTAAATATAGATAAATCAAATTTTAAAATGTTGTTTTTAAGTTCTGCAAGTAATAATTTAACCAAACTGCCTTAAGGCTAAATGAAATGTAATACGGACTCGCAGATGGCACTAATTGAAATATTTTACAAAAAACGCTTTAACGATGTAATACTTTTAAATATTTAAATGAATTGTTTGTTGGGGGTGAGGGGTGGGGGGTGCACACATAAAATATGAAATTAAATAAAATGTTTTTCTAGATTTAAAGCCCAAGTCCTCCAAGATACTTATATATATAGTTTTACAATATATTATTTTAAAACTAACATATTTGTATATATATATACTATTTTTATAAGGTTCTTGAAAGAATTGAGTTTTAACCGTTAGAGTGCGGCCCAGCGCCATCGCGCTGTTGGCTTTAGTTACGTAAATTGCGACGGATCGCTATAGCGCTGCAATTTTCAGTCTGCTTTTTGTCATCCTCAGAAGAACACGTGTTTAATTTGATCGTGGTATATGGCGGTTGGCACGTGTCTTGATAACTGTATTAATTGTTAATCCTGTTAAAATAAATACACCTCAAAATGAATCGATATTTTTCACCATGTCAGAAGATAGTTCTATTGCGGATGATCGCAATGTGTCAAATGACAGTGGCACTACGGACGACGAGACCTTTGTTCCCATAAATGAAGACAGTGACGACGAAGTGAGATTATTGTACATCGCAATAAAATATTGCGAATAGAAATTGAATCTTCGGATTTATTTTCAAAAACAAAATTGTGAGGTGAAATAATCTTATTTTTTTAAACTTTTTTTTTAGTTGTAAATGTGTTCATAGAGTTTCATTCTGTATTATAGTAATTTCAAAAAAAAATTATGAAAATTTATTGATATTTGTCCGTCCTGTACGGGTGATTGGAGGTCGTGGCGACGGCCAGCCGCCGTACGAAACCTTATTGCATTTTTATTGAATACCATACTTTTTTTATTTAAAAACACAGAATATCTGTAGCAATTTACTTACAGACTTAAAAAAATAAGCATAGCACTAAAACGGTGAACAATGACAATTTATTCAATATCATATTCCTTATGGATACCTGATTCACAAACAATTCAACAAAATATTTAAAAGACGAAATTTTTTACTAAATTATTTTATTTATGGCCATCTGTGAGCGAGTATTACGTTTCGTTTAACCATTAATGGCGTTTATTTCAACACAAGTGGAACTCTGAATCAAATGTGAGCTCTTGTAACACTGTGTAAAGGTCGTTGTATTTTGTAATTCTCAACGCCAGATTCTATCAGCTGTCACCCGTTTAGGGCGTGCGATGTGCGGTGTCACTAAGCATATGATTCGGCTAAGTGATGTCAACTGGAAGTGTATTAGAGATGATGCATAATCTATGCGATGCGACGTGTTGTTTGTCTATTTGCCTGTTTGTGCTGACGCGATAATATCGCATGGGGACTCGTCATTTAGGTGAACATTGAGCGACGTATTGTTGAATGAAGCCGACTATAATCTGAAGTAGACAGCACTAGTGTGTTCATCACATTGAATATGGACAAAAATCTTTTTATAAAAATAATAATAATGTCTTCATTTCACTAAAACAAAGCGGTGAGTGGAATACTCGGCCATATAAAAAGAATACATTTAAAAATAATAAAAAAATGACATGATGTAGAAATAAAAAAAAAAAAAAAATAATAAAAATAAAAATAAGATAAAATAAAAATAACATGTTTAGCACTTATGCTACAGTGGCCTGAGGAAAATTCTCCATCTATCATGTAGGGACACGCCCTGCCACTGGGTGACGGCCTGGACAAGAGTGTCTTCATATAGACCAACAAATAGACCACGCGTAATAATAATAATAATAATAATAATAAGAATTTTTCGAAGGAAGCAATCACTTTGTGGCTTGACATTATAATTTAAATTAAAAAAAAAATTGTTTTAAGCCACTTTATTTTTATACATATTTATGCATTCGACCGGTTTCAGTTGGACTCAACCTTCTTCAGGAATGTACACAAACCCATTCCTGAAGAAGTTGAGTCCAACCGAAACCGGTCGAATGCATAAATATGTATAAAAATAAAGTGGCTTAAAACAAAAACATTTTTTATTTAAATTATAATAATAAGAGTTTATTCCAATAGCGCAGTTTTGTGAAGGTTTGCTTATGCTTTTTTTTTTTTTCTTTTTTTTTTGCTTGTTATTTTTTTTTTGTGAATACCGCTCAAGAGTCCCAACTGCTCCCAACCGTCTGGAGCCAGTGAGACTATGGCAACCCCAATTGTGGAATATTGTGAGGCTGATGGTAGTGGGGAAGGGAAGGAGAAGGGGAAGGGGATGGTGGAGAAGTAACTGGCTATTCAGATCTGGTCACCAAACACGGCTAAAGCTATTTCAAGCAACATTTCAATTCTCAATGATAGTCTCTAACCAGCGAAATACCGACAGAATCTATCCTACATACTCGTATTATGTTTTTAAATGAATAAATGTGAAATAACACAATTTAACAAAATTACATTGATTTTTATTTATACAGATATAGGTATTTTGGACAAGAACTTAGAATATCAATAGATTTTATCAAAAATTACTGGACCGGTTTCGATGAAAATAGTACAGTTTGTTTTCATTAGTGCCGGGAAGGTTCAGAGAGTAGTTTGAATGAAATCCAATGTGTAAGACGCTCTACCGTTTTAAAATTGGTATGAAAAACATTGAACCAGCCATATTGAGGATATCCTATAGATATACCACTCTGGTTAGCCACAGATTACATATTCAAAAGAAGAAGGTTTGTTTTGGTACAATATTTTCAAAATGTAAAATACGAGTTACCTACTTAAGAACTTTATGATTTAGATATGTTTTGAAAAAATAAATGTTTTTCTGTGAAATAAAATTTTCAATGTAATATTTCTTCGTTTAGTGATAGTAATAATCGTAACAAGGTATAACTTTTGCTGTCAAATAAATTATGTAACCCAAATCCACAACTTCATAAAATTAAAAAAAAAAAAATCCGAGTAAGGCCGGTTACACATCACCTAATAGTAAATAAACCATGTATAAAATATTCAACAAAATGATTGCATCGGCCGGGAATCGAACCCGGGCCGCCCGCGTGGCAGGCGAGCATTCTACCACTGAACCACCGATGCCTGTGCAAGAGTATCAAATAAACTATTCAGTTTACTTTCAGATTTCCTACGTCACGATAAGTGAATGTACTTGCTCTCATTATTGGATGTACCCAATCGTTGCTGACGTTCAACCGGCAGCTGTTCACATGAACCTCAGAAGTTGTTCAAATAAAACGAAATATTTTTTTTATATATAAGACTAGCTGATGTGTGCCCGGCGTGCCATAATTGATTTGATAACAAAAGTAATCTCCAAATAAAGAAACATTCGTTTGAATATTTTATTTCATTCCAAACGTTTATTTTTTCTAAATATATCTAAATCATATAGTTCTTAAGTAGGTACCTGCTCGTATTTTTCCATTTTGAAAATATTCTAGCAAAAAAAACCTTCTTCTTCTGAATATGCAATCTCTGGCTAACCAGAGTGTTATATCTATGGGCTAACCTTAATAAAACATGGCGGGTTCAATGTTTTTCATACTAATTTTAAAACTTCATTGCAACAGTTTTACACACTTTATATACTCATACGTACCTACACAAATAAAGTTTTTTCATTAAACCCAGACACCTTTTTTATTCCAATATATTTAGCGTCCTTTTTTATATATCCACGATGAACCCCGAAAACTTCCGAAGTTCGCGAGGGTTTTGCAGGGAGGTATAAAACGACACTCCGTTAAGAAGCCTACAAAAGATGGGGACCAGTGGCAAAGTTCTACCTAAGGTCGAGCGGGGAATTATTTTAGCTATATACCAAGGATCTACGGGGTGTCATGTAATACCGCTAACACAATATATCAAAAAGGATGATGTCATTTGAAACATATATGAAAACTTATGTCACCAATTTATATATGTACACAAGAGCGTTTTTTTCTGTACAAAGCAGACAGGGGACTATTCCACTGCTGGTTGGGCAACGTTGTGAAACGGGTCAAGTATGGGGCTGTAGGAAGGGATTTGTAAAAGTGGGCCGGAGGAATACATGTAAGAGGAAATATAGATGCCTGGAGCTCGTTCCACATATGAACCGACTTACATACAAAAAAAAAACGACTCCGCGGAACGACCAGTTCTCATAATCATGAAGCTACATCAGGGTTAAGAAAGTAGTTTGAATGAAATCCAATATGTTTAACTGTTGCTATAACAGTTAAAAACTAGTCTGAAAAACATTGAATCCCCCATGTTTTATTGAGGTTAGCCCATAGATATACCATCCTGGTTAGGCACAGATTACATTTTCAAAAGAAGAAGGCTTGTTTGGGTAGAATATTTTTCAAAATGGAAAATACATGTAAGTATCTACTTAACAACTGTATTATTTAGGAATGAAATAAAATTTTCAAATTTATATATCTTTGTTTTGACATAATATTATTCCTTTGGGGTTCCCACGAAAGTTCCGAAGAAGGCGATCTGTTTGAGCACGTAGCGCGGGTCAGCGTGGTTCTCGCTAAATTGACATATTTATGGGAACTTTGCAGGAAAAAATGCAAAGAAAATGGAATAAACCATGATGCTTAAATTATACAAGTCGAGCTACGTGCGTTCGCTTGTAAATACTGGAATGGAAAATAGAAGCAAATAATTGTGAGAAATAGCTTAAATAGCGTAATAGCACTAAAAATACGCACTTTGTAGTTTGCTAATGTAATATATACTATGTATGTTTTATCTATATTTTCTACACGAGTTGTTAGGAAAATGCGTAAGGTTTCCAATGGTAAAACTTCCTGCACTAAACTTTTACGTTCTATAATGAAACAACTACTGAAATTTGAAAAAAAATTAATTGGTTTTCTAACTGCACATATTTTCTGACATTTTGATGGCCTCTGTGGTTGAGTAATTACGATGCTTAGCTGTGAATCCGGAGGTCGCGGGTTTAAATCCCGGCTTGTGCGTTTGATTAGATTAATTTGTCTTATTTCGCAATTTATCCATCTAAAAGAATACACATTAGTATATTTGCGGCACGTGCCAGAGCGGTAGATTCTTTCAATATCGCCCTGCTGAAAGATCACCGTTTAGAATAAAAATGTTGCTTGAAATGGATTTAGCCGCCTTTAGTGACCAGTTCTGAATAACCCGACATTTTCCCAACTTCCTCAATCCCATCTCCTTCCCCTCCCTGCTATCTTCAGTCTTACAACATACCCCAATTGGGAATGTCATAGTCTCATATGTCATAAATCTGATTTTGTTGTTCTTATTAATATTATACATATATATGTAAATATATTATATTATATGTGTATTTTCATTTTATTTTATTTTTTTAATTTAAACATATTTTATTATGCATTTTTAAATAATGCTTTTAACGCTGTAAAAAAATCTATTCGGGTATTTTTTTTATTTAGACCCTTTGAATGTGTTCTTTTTTTAAACTTCGTATTTTTTCATTTGTATTGTATATATTTTCTAATGTATTTTGAAGCATTTTTTTCAGAATTTTATATATATTTATTGTTGCCTTTCTCAGAACAGACATCTTTTATTGATACAGGTAAAATGCATGTATCTGTATCAACTTATATGAAAATAAAAGCCTGGGTCATAAATTGCCGGAAATGAAATGAGTAAACGATTGACGCAAACAAAACAAAATAAATTAATAAATCGGCCTTCCAAATGAAGGAAAATATTTATTTTTATGATTTTAATCTTGTGACAATTGTCAACACCCTTAGCTTTTGCAAACGACAAAACAAGAAGCTAGTCAACACCAAACTCAAACAAAATATGAGAACTTTTGCTAAATTGTTTACACGCATCTGAATTGCTTTTTTTAATCACACGTGGAATAGTCGTGCACGTACATTTCAGGTTGTCATTAAAATATTCTTATTACCCATTTTCTTTTCTGCATTAAGGTGCAGCAATAAAAATTCTCCTAAACATCATTTTGCGTGTTGCTAAGTAAAGCAGTGATAATAATAATTTTCGGATTATTTGTAAAGCGCAGTTCTGAAAAATCACCTCAAGGCCCTGTACAAAAATGATTGATCCGTAAATTCCATAAGGCTAGTTAGTAAAACATATATAAGGTTTCCAAAGATAATAATTCTCAAACTGTATCTTTAAATTAATAATAATAGTAATAATATTTAGATTTTTGTGAAAAATCACCTCCAGGGCGCTGCACAAATATTAATTCATATTATTATGATTAATTTAATGATTACAGTTTGAGGATTATGAAATTAAAATACGAAGTTTAAAAAAATAACACATTAAAAGCATCTAAATAAAATTAAAAACAATGAAGAGATTTTTTTTACAGCGTTAAAAGGCATTATTTAGAAATGCAATGAAATACGTTTAAATTTTAAAAATTAAATAAAACGAATGTACACATATGTACAACATAATATATACACACTAGAGATGCGCCGAGTACAAGTTTTACCGAGTTACCGAGTACGAGTTTTGCCAAACCGAGTACTCGGCCGAATAACTCGGTTCAATCTATCAATACGACGAGATTGAAGAAGATAAAAACAAAGTGAAATGTTCCTTGTGCAATTCTTTGATTTCACGAAGTTTCAGACTTATCTGTGAGCTGGGAAACTGATACTGTTATTCATGTTATTTTGAGAGACAATGGACACAATTAGTCAAAGCTATTAATGATAGTTCATTTGTCGGCAAAGGATGCTACATACATACACTGCAATTGGCCATAAAAGCTTCTCTGAAAATTCAAAATGTAAAAGACGTTATTACCTTAGTTAAAGAAATTGTAGGCCACATTAATCATTCTGCATTGGCGAAAGGAAAGCTGGACATAATACAAAAATAACTTAAACTGCCTGAACACAAACTCGTGCAGGACGTTACCACGAGATGGAACAGCGCATATTATATGATTGAAAGATTGGTAGACCAAAAAAGGGCAATTTCACTCTATATATCAGACAATCAAACCAACAATAAAACCATTTCAAGCAACGTTTTTATCCTAAATGATGGTCTTTCAGCAGGGCGATACTGAAAGTATCGACCGCTCTGGCACGTGCCGCAAATATACTAATGTACATTCTTTTAGATGAGTAAATTGTGAAATAACACAAATTAATCTAATCAAACGCACAAGCGGGATTTGAACCCGTGACCTCCGGATTCACAGCTAAGCATCGTAATTACTCAACCACAGAGGCCATCAAAATTTCAGAAAATACGTTCAGTTTGAAAACCAACTAAGGCATTTTAGATCATTTTCCTTCAAATTTCAGTGTTTGTTTCATTATAGAACGTGAAAGTTTACAGTCCAAAAACATTTCATCATTGGAAACCTTACGCATTTTCCTAACAACTTGTGTAGAAAATAAAGTTAAATAATCCATAGTATTTCTTACATTAGCAAACTACAAAGTGCGTATTTTTGAGTGCCCACCCTTTAAGCAATTTCTCACAATTATTTGTTTTTATTTTCCCTTCCGGTATTTACAAGCGAACGCACGTAGGTCGACGTTTATTATTTAAGCATCATGGTTTATTCCATTTTCTTTGCATTTTTCCTGAAAAGTTCCCATAAACATTTCAATTTAGCGAGAACCACGCTGACCCGCGATACGTGCTCAAACAGATCGCCTTCTTCGGAAGTTTCGTGGGAACCCCGAGAGAATATTATTATGCCAATACAAAATGATAAAGGATGTTGCGCTGCGAAAGATAAATAGATAGAAATACATTTAGAAACTTTATGTATACAGCGTTTGGAGAGTAATATTTAACTGTGAAAAAATTGCTTACGAAAATATCAATTTGTGTTTTCTAAATATTGAACACATGTATCGATACATGTCGTGGGTGCGTGATGATGTATGTTCACAAAGTTAAATCAATTTTCTCTGAATTCGAGTGAAATAAAAAGAATTTTATTTATAACTAACTGATGTGTACCCGGCCTTGCTCGGGATTTTTTTGTTTTTTTTTTGGAATAAAGTTATGACGTTGTAAATTCTTGTCTCTCGTTTGAGTAACATAATTGATTTGACAGCGAAAGTAATGGTCTGTGACGACTATTACTATGTAGAAACAATGAAACATTAATTTGAACATTTTATTTTTTTCCTAAATAATACAGTTGTTGAGTAGATACCTACTTGTGTTTTCCATTTTGAAAATATTCTACCCTAGGAAGCCTTCTTCTTTTGAATATGTAATCTGTGGCTAACCAGGGTGGTATATCTATGGGATAACCTCAATACAACATGGCGGGTTCAATGTTTTTCATACTATTGTTTAACCGTTGTAGCAACAGTTTTACATATTGGATATTATTCAAACTACTCTCTAAACACAGATGTAGCTTCATGATTATGAGAACCGGTCGTTCCGTCGACTCGTTTTTTTTATGTAAGCTGGCCCGTATGTAGAACGAGCTACTGGCATCTGTATTTCCTCCTACATTTATTCTCCCGGCACGCATTAACAAATCCCTTCCTACAGCCCCATACTTGACCCGTTTCACAACGTTGCCCAACCAGCAGTAGAATAGTCCCCTGTCTCTGCTTTGTACAGAAAAAAACGCTCTTGTGTACATATATAAATTGGTGACATAAGTTTTCATATATGTTTCAAATGACATCATCCCTTTTGATATATTGTGTTAGCGGTATTACATGACACCCCGTAGATCCTTGGTATATAGCTAAAATAATTCCCCGCTGGACCTTGCGTAGAACCTCGCCACCGGTCCCCATCTTTCGTAGGCTTCTTAATGGAGTGTCGTTTTTTACCTCCCTGCAAAACCCTCGCGAACTTCGGAGGTTTTCGGGGTTCATCGTGGATATATAAAAAAGGACGCGAAATATATTGGAACAAAAAAGGTGTCTGGGTTTAATGAAAAAACTTTATTTGTCTAGGTACGTACGATTATATAAAGTTCGCATACATACATATGCGGTTACGCAATTTGCCGTTCGGTCATACGGACATTAATTTGTGAGTTAATGCCTAGGAAGTATATTTTATTTAACCACCTTTGACGTAGATTGGTATGTTCATTGGTTCTAAACGCAGGTGTCGAGTATTCGAAGCCTGGCGGTAGCAAATATATATTTTTGGGATTTTTTACTTGAAACACAGAGAGTATAAGGTAAACTTTTATCGCACTGGCGATAGACCATCGTTCTGAGTCGACACATCTTTTTCAATATATTAACTATGTTTGATTGTTCAAAAAACTATACAATCCTTGAAATTGAAAATATGTTATCCTGATAGTAACCAAATCACAGTTTGATAATGACTTAGAATGCCGAAACAACTGTCAATAAATAAAAACAAACAAAAAAAATCAATTCTTAATTCCACGTACCAGTATGCTGAACAATTTTGATCCATGTATGAAAATTGCCTTTGAACAGGATATGTCATATACTCATCGTCACTTATTGTTAATTTAATTAATTTTTGTCTGTTTTTATAATTTATCTATGCTGACGTCATTATTTTTCAGTATTCTTTGTATCCCGATGGGGGAACCATTAGCCTCAAAATTATGTTGATATTTGTTTATTTAATATTAGATTATATAAAATAACTCTTCATTGTTTAATTAAAACATCTTGTATTAAATTTGATTTTAAATTAATATTTGTTACAAAAATATTGCAGTTCAACAATATAATAATGCAATATCAATATACCTATAAGTTGACAGCTGATTACGATATTTATTTTCATACTAAAATATCTCGCTACGTTATTAAAAAAAAAAAAATCATTTAAAAGATCGACAACTTACAAAACTCTATAATCTATATATAATAAAATCAATGTAAGTTTGTTTGTTTGTCCTCGATGTTCTCGAAAATTACTCTACCGGTTTCGCTGAAAATAGCACAGTTTGTTTTGAAAGAAATCCAATATCTAAAACTATTTCTACAACGTTTTAAAATTATTATGAATAACATTGAATCCGCCGTGTTTTATTTAAGTTAACCCATAGATATAACACTCTGGTTAGTCACAGATTGCATATTCAAAAGAAGGTTTTTTTGGGTAGAATATTTTAAAAATTTTAAAACACGAGTAGGTACCTACTTAAGAATTTTATGATTTAGATATATTTAAAAAAAATAAACTTTTGAAATGAAATAAAATATTAAAATGAATGTTTCTTTATTTGGAGATAGTTACTTTGGCTGTCAAATCAATTATGGCACCCTGATGAAAACCAAGAATTCACAACATAGTAACTTTATTCCATATCCCGAACAAGGTCGGGTACACATCATCTAGTCAGCAGTGGATTACGATATTTATTTTCATACTAAAATATCTCGCGTCCTTATTAAAAGAAAATATGTTACAAAATACTTTATTCCTATAAAAAATTTTAAACTCAAAACTTACAAAACTCTATAATCTAATATAAAAAAAATATTTCGTATTATTTGAACAACTTCTGAGGTTCATGTGAACAGCTGCCGGTTGAACGTCAGCAACGATTGGGCACATCCAACAATGAGAGCAAGTACATTCTCTTATCGTGACGTAGGAAATCTGAAAGTAAACTGAATAGTGTATTTGACAATGTTGTACAGGCATCGGTGGTTCAGTGGTAGAATGCTCGCCTGCCACGCGGGCGGCCCGGGTTCGATTCCCGGCCGATGCAATCTTTTTTTAAATATTTTTTATGTCAAATTTTAAATATGGTTTATTTACTATTAGGTGATGTGTACCCGGCCTTGCTCGGGATTTTTATTTTTTTTTGTTTTATAATTTCTTAATTATATTATTCTCGCTCGTCATTTGCGTGCCATAATTTATTTGACAGCGAAAGTAATGCTTAGTAACGACTATTACTATCTCTAAACAAAGAAACATTAAATTGAAAATTTTATTTCATTCCATACATTTATTTTATCAAAATGTATCTCAATTATAAAGTACTTAAGTAGGTATATACTTGTGTTTTCCATTTTGAAAATATTCTACCAAAAAAAGTCTTCTTCTTTTAAATATGTAATCTGTGGCTAACCATAGTGGTATATCTATGGGCTAACCTCAATATGGCGGGTTCAATGTTTTTCATATCAATTTTAAAACGTTACAGCAACAGTTTTACATATTGGATTTCATTCAAACTACTCTATAAACCTTTCCGGCCCTGATGAAAACAAACTGTGCTATTTTCAACGAAACCGGTCCAGTAATTTTCGATAAAATCGAGGACAGACAAACAAACATTAATTTTTTAAATATATTTTTTATATGAATTCTCCACAAGAGTCCCAACTGCTCCCAACCGTCTGGAGCCACTGAGACTATGGCATCCCCAATTGTGGAATATTGTGAGGCTAAAGGTATCTGGAAGGGGAACGAGAAGGGGAACAGGAAGGTGGGCAAATACCTTGCTATTCAGATCTGGTCACCAAACACGGCTAAAAGCCATTTCAAGCAACGTTTCAATTCTGAATGGTGGTCTTTCACCAGGGCGATACCGAGAGTATCTTCCACTCTGTAAATATGTAGATATTCTAAGTTTTTGTCTCAAATACCTATATTACTAAATAAATCTATAATGTTGCCTTATAAAAGGAACCGCGTTTCTTATAATAGATATATATTTTTCGAATTATTTCAAAATTGTATATTATTATTATGTAATTCCTCCTTGGGTAAGTATTTGTAGATGGAATTTACGTTATTTTAGCTGAAATTAGCAAGTACGAGAATGACTAAGTACAGGAAAATCACTTTAAAGAAAGTTTTTTCTTGTGTCGTGGTATACTGTATCGTAATACTATTTCGAGGTAAGAGGGGACATGCAGGCGGGTGTTTCAAATGAGTTTGAACTAGTTCTAAGAACTTTCGATCTGCACAAAAACATTCAAACGTGCACTCTTTAAAATATTTTTACGTCTCATACTTAGATTGTATTTATCTAATTAAAAAAAAAAACATAATAGTATTGAGAGATAAGAGAATAATACCAACAGTATAATTTTTCATCTTATCGCAGTAACGTAGAAAACTAGTCGAAAGTTGAAAATAATATATCGTATGAAAAAAAATTAGGAGAGCGCTTGTGATTCGTATTTATATATTTTTTTTATTTCGGTTTTTGCTTACATTTTTTTTTTTATTTATTCTATCTAGGTAAGCTGTAAAAAAAATAAAGTACTTCAAGATAAAACCTTTGTACATGGCATATTGGTTTGAGTACAAAGAAGTGATTTAAAATTTGAATTTAGAACGTTGTTTTGATCTTTACGTGAAAAAAAAATGGATCACGGAATTCATAAAAAAGAAATTCTACTATTTTACTTATAAATATTGTTTCAGTTTGAGCCAGTCTTATGGAGCACTCAAAATAGAATTTCTTTCTTCTGAATTTATTAAAATTATTGATCATTTTCTATTTCAGTCGTCCTCGCAAGGTAAAATAGGTAGACGATTAACATTTTTTTTTAAATTTTGTCTTTATTCCTGAACACAGACGTCAATCAGTTTTTTTAAGGTCGAGCAAATTGAACAATCGACTAAATTTAACCTCACTGCGACCTGCGTCCCAATTCCTGTTAATTAATTTAGTTTAATCTTAGGCTTAAAGATTTGTTGCTTAACTGCGGTTAAAGTTGTTTCGGATGACGCCTGTCATTCAGCTAATGACATTTTATAAAATTATCGATTTTTTGCAGTTTTTACAAAATTATTGGACTTTAAAAATTATTAATGGATTATTTGTGGCATAATAAAGTTATTCAATTAGCCGAATTAACGAAATTGCATTGTTTGTAATACACGTAAGTGATTTAAAAACTAAAAATAAAAAACGTTCATACATAAAACAAGTAATAATATTCTACACGTGTTAAGCAGGTATGTGTAATGCATTGAAAATTTATAATAATACTATGATAATTAAACCACAAACTCCTTTAATAATGTAATGTCATTGACATGGAATCGGAACCGCAGTAAAGCAGAATTTCTTTAACCCTATGAATAAGGACAGTGTATCATCCTTAAATAGAACCGGAATCGGGCCCCTGGGCCCTTACCACAATCACATTGATAAATATTTCATCGACAATGTCGATTATTTGTCAACACTTACAATGACTAACTACTAACTACTAACTAACCATCACGCCGTTTCCCCGCAGGGGTAGGCAGAGAGGACGGACCGCCAAACAACTCGATCTTGGCATACACTTCTTGCTTCATTCACATTCATACAACGCCTCATACATTCTCTTCTGTTATTCCGACTTCTGACATGGCTCGAGTATTTGATTCACTTGATCGTGCCATGTCTTCCTCGGGCGTCCCCGGCTTCTTCTTCCATTCACATTCGCGTCATATATTCTCTTTACACTCCTTTCTTCGTTCATTCGCTCTACATGCCCAAACCATCTAAGCGTCCCTTTCTTAATCTTGCTCACTACGCTTACATCAGCCTTGCATTCTTTAAGAATCTCAACATTTTTCACTCGATCAACATGGTTTTACCACACATTCGTGTCAGAGATCTCACTTCTACAGCATTCAGTCTACTTTCATCCTTCCTCTGCCAGTTCCATGCCTCACTGCCATACATCAAGGTTGGTATCAGCACTCCATTGTGGACTGCTAGCTTCGCTTCCTTGGACAACTTTTTGTTTGCGCCAACCGCGTTCAGTCCTCCGTTAATGGAGTTTCCTGCATTCACGCTTCTTTCAATATCCCTATCTGTCTTTCCATCTCTCGTAAACATACTTCCCAAATAAACAAACTCATTGACCTGCTCCAAGTATTCATCATTCACAACTATATTGCATACTGTTTTCGTACTCTCTTTCAAACACCATGACTTTGGACTTATTTACATTCATCATTAGCTCATTCTTCATACATACTTCGTTCATCCTAGATACGAGGGACTGTAGATCGACGAAATATTTTTTTATTGCTCAAGATGAAATATTTAAGAAAAAAATAACAAGGTGCCATAGTCCCACTAGATCCGGATATTATCGGTACATTTCCGAAAAAAATATCGTATATACTATGTAAATATGATTAGGTAAATAAAAATATGAAAATAAAACAGTTTATAAAAGCAACCATTTTTTTTCTGACAATATTTTAAATTATGTACGTCAAATTTGTGTTCCAACGTAAATTGATCGTTTTTAATTTAAATTAAACTCCACCATAAAACTCATTTTAATGCATTGTTACATTATTTTCTATTTTACTTTATAAACCACTGTACATTTACATTATTATATTATATATGTCTTTTAGTTATAGTTAAATTTAATTACAATAAAGATATTATTATATTAACATTTGCGTCATATACTTTCCTTTATACTTTACTTTATAAACCACTGTACACTTACATTATTATATTATATATGTCTTTTAGTTATAGTTAAATTTAATTACAATAAAGATATTATTATATTAACATTTGCGCCATATACTTTCCTTTATACTTTACTTTATAAACCACTGTACACTTACATTATTATATTATATATGTCTTTTAGTTGTAGTTAAATTTAATTACAATAAAGATATTATTATATTAACATTTGCGCCATATACTTTCCTTTATACTTTACTTTATAAACCACTGTACACTTACATTATTATATTATATATGTCTTTTAGTTATAGTTAAATTTAATTACAATAAAGATATTATTATATTAACATTTGCGCCATATACTTTCCTCACACTACATTCGTTCTATATTTGTCATAAAAATCTATTTCATTAAATGTTGCCAGTAGTATAATGTGATTTATTCTTGTTTGTATTGCTTGGCTACAGTTCATCGCTCTACATGCCCAAAACATCAAAGCGTCTCTTTCTCGATCTTACTCACTACGCTTACATCAACCTTGCATTCTTTGCGAATCTCACATTTTTGACACAACCTACGTGGTTTTAGCATACATTCGCCTCATTTATACAGCCATTTCATCCTTCCTCTAAATAAATAAAATAATGTTATTTTTTTGCGAGCGGTTCGCCGTTGCGATTTCTAAAAGTAATAATTACGAATCTCTCTGTTTTTGAAATCCACAAAGTCATTTTCATCAATCAAATGTTTGATATTGTACATTTCAAACAAACGGTGCGCATTCATCACGTTTCCACGCGGGGCACGTCAAAAATGAGTATTTTTATCGTATATTTATTACCTTTGAGAGTAAAATATGGAAATAAAATACGCTTTCTGAAAATGGTACAGGAACAGATTTAACACTGAACAGTGGTGTTAATGCGACTGGAATGTAACATATACTCGTATAGCGCCATATGTATGGTGATTGGTGAACACATTATTGTAGATATGGAAAGCTGAGGTTTGATGGAGTTTGATAGCAAGGATGTGCCTTAATAATTTTATTTTTAATTTAAAGTAAGTATTTATAAAAAAAATGGTTTAATAAATAAAAAAATTGATTCTTTTTCATTAATTGAAAAATAACTTTGTTTTTCTGTATCTATTTGTACATAATTAGATAAAGAATAGGAAGTAATATTTGTACAGCGCCCTTGAGGTGATTTAAAAAAAACGGCACTTTACAAATCATCCAATTATTATTATTGTTATTAACTTTGTGGCACCATTTTAATTAAAAGATAATAAATTTCTGTTATTTATCTGCTATTTTAATAATAATAATTATCAACATGTTTCAAAACCAATGATTTCATTATCAGGATACAGTGTATACTGAAAATAATTACATATATATACAGGCGTAGACAAACCTGTAATAAAATATAGTGGGAAAAGGTCATTATTTAGGTGTTAATTAATGTAAAAAAAAAAATATATAAAATAAATTTAAAATAAAAAAAATCCAACAGAATTATTTTATTAAAGTAGTTGTTAAATCAATATAATTAATTATCATTAAAAAAACATAATAGGCATAACATGTCGTAGGTTCGAAACCCGGCTATGGTACAAAATAGGTTTTTTTTTAACTTGCTCGTAGAATGAATTGAAATTTATTTGTTGTGTAGTTGCACCATGTTCCAAGGTTGAAGGAGTAATGGGTAAATTAATCAATTATTTAAAACATGGATATGGACATGGACATGCTATTAATAAGTCATAAAAATTTACGCGTGAGTCCGGGTGGTCGACGATTGAGTGACAACGTGACGTATACTAACGCCATCTATGTAAGGCCGGAGATAACATTATTCAGAATTAAAGTAAAGTTTAGCAACATATAACTAACTAACCAATCATAACGTCACTTATCCGCAGGGGTAGGCAGAATTATCTGCCAAACAACTCGGTTTTGGCACAGATTTATTGATTATCCACATTCATACATTCTCTTCAGTTATTCTGACTTCTGACATGGTCCGACTCAAGTATTTTTATTTTTTTATTTTTTTTATTATTCACTTGATCGTGCCATGTCTTCCTCAGGCGTCTCCGGCTTCTTCTTCCATTTAAATTTGCGTCATATATTCTCAGTCATATCGCTCTACACACCCAAACCATCTAAGCGTCCCCTTTCTTAATCTTACGCATTACGCTTACATCAGTTTTGCATTCATTGTGAATCTCAACATTTCTCAAATGATCATAATTGGTTATACCACACATTCTCCACAGAGATCTCATATCTAATAATAATAATATGTAATAATATATATATATATATATTCCTGCTACATTACTGCATGTTTTAGATCTGATTAGTCGTAATCTTCCCATCTTCTTCTCCTCACATTTCCTTCAGCCTCACGACATCCCCATTAGTCCCTTTGGCTTTTGGCAGTTAGGACTCTTGTGCTATTTAGACAAAAACCTTAATTAGAAATGGTAACTCTTCCTGTGTTTTGTGATAATATCTCAATAGCAAGATACTTCATAAGATTCTCTCCCCTTCTCCCCATCCTCTCTCACACCCTTCAGCCTC
This sequence comes from Halesus radiatus, assembly GCA_022606495.2. Classification (NCBI taxonomy): domain Eukaryota; kingdom Metazoa; phylum Arthropoda; class Insecta; order Trichoptera; family Limnephilidae; genus Halesus; species Halesus radiatus. The sequence continues at coordinate 31,520 of JAHDVE020009528.1, read as the reverse complement.
ACAAGATTTTTTAAATCATCTCTTTAAAAGTAAAAGTCACCATGTGTAACACAGCCAGGTTTTATCTGTAAAGGAACGAAATGGTAATATTGCTTTAAACAATATGCATATATATATTCATGTAGATCAACAAACGTCGATTAGAAATTGGTATTTAAGTTTCTTTGTATATATTTAAACGAAGAAGCTGTAAATCGTTATTTAAATTTAAATAAAACACTATCTAATAAAAATGCCGTTTAGTTTGCATCATTGATTCGGTGATTCTGACGTCACGCGGATGTTAACGCGTAAATTCCTTTGTGTAAATTCATTTCGTGTGACGTCACACCCAAAAGTCATAGATTGTGTGCATTTTGGCGGGTTTTGGAAATAATTTAAACAGAGAAATTATTTCAACTATGAAAACAATTTTTTTTTAAATACTGGTATTTGGTTAACATTCATATAAAATAATTGAAAAAAATACTGAGTTCCTTATTCTTTTGTTTAAATGAAAAAGCGCTATTTGAAATGTTTCAAACTAGTCAAATAAAAGTCAATTTCTATTTACGGTCTCTTTCTCTTTCTCCTTTTTATTATTTTTTTTTTGCCATACAAATATCCCCCGTTATGAATAACATGACAATATTAGAAAAACTTCTACTACCATCATGTAAGCGGAAGATGTTGCTTGTGCAATGATGAATGACTAAGAAGAATTGAATCAACGATGCATGGGTGAGAAAGGGACGCATTTTTAACTCCTTCACTTGTCTTTAATCACCTGATTCACTTACGTCTAATGATACAAACCGAATTCCAAAAAAACGCAGGAAATGAAAGATACGTTAAAATAATCATATTCCATTCTTATGTAACTGGAAGGCATCCATTTCCGTTGTATTTTTCATATTAATAATATTTCTGTGATCCATCGGGAACCATCAATCATACCATACATAATCACTTCGGACACTGTTTCATTAAAACAATGCAACATCCAGTTTTTTCTCTCTGAATTTCCGTCATTGTGGACATGCAAAACATTTTTAATACAACAGTTTTTAATCCGCAAACACAAAGGATTTAAAAAATACAGCGGGAACATCCCGACGGGATTGAACGGAAGAACGGGGATGAAAGTCACCACCTACCCGATGAAAAAGTTATATCAAAAGCAAAAGGGTTTCATAAACAAAAACAAAAGGAATAGACAAGTTGTAACGGAGGAATCATGCATAGACATAAATATTAAAATTTATATGGTAGGTACTTTTTCAGACTCCTTTCCAGTCGGTTTGAGGAACTTTTTTAGAAGTTTGAGGGGTGATGTTTCAGAGTTTATTAAAATTTTGTGCAGTTTCATTTGAACTGAGTTATTCTACACCTTGTTTCACGCACATACCACGATTCTGTATTGGTGTTTTTTTCTATGGCAATCTTAACGATTTTCAATAATAAAAAAAACACATAAACATTAATAAACGCGTATGTGCCAAGTCTAGTGGCGTAAAATCAAATATACAGTATACCTGTACTAAAAATAATATGAAGGTAATCTTACTGAGTAAATACTCGTTGGAAAAAAATAACAGTTCTTCAAAAACTGCAAATTCTCTTTATGGCGCCATTTTGTTCGTTTGTTTGTTTCTACCACTATTTCAATAAATAAATATCTACATGTTCGATGATTCGAAACCGATGTCTCCTTCGTCCGGATACAACGTATTTTATTTAATATATATTACTTTCATTTGCTTTCAATAACATAGTGTTCGTATAAACGTGCTAAGGTACCTATTTATTTAATGGTTCCTAACAGAAAAAACCGTTTCCATTATTATTTTTTTACTACACCTGTAGGTACCAGTGGCGTGCAGTCCACATAGCTGAGAAGTCGTGCCTAACCCAAAAAAATCAAATCACAAAAATACATGATGTAAGGAAAACGGTTTTTTATAAGTATTTACCGTTCTGCTAAACTTTGTACATTCTAATATAGGAATACTTTTTTTCTCTTGTAAAATACTGCCATGCGTTTTTACATATTTTTTAAATTTATTCAATTAGCCACAATAATCAGCGGAAGATAACACATCTGCCTTTGGTCATGGAGTAATGCACGCCACTGTTAGGTACCCACCTCCAACCTACCAAATTAATGCTAAGCGAACACGTGCTAACATAATAGAATCGTGTACAGTCTTACATTAAAACAAATAGAAAAAAAATTGAGGACGCTACGATGGTTTAAAATGTTTTAAATGATTCAACACAAAGATGGTTCATAGGAAAATGAAAGTATATTTTAATAAACACAGTGGTCCAAGAGTATATGTTTTGCTTTAATCAAACGGTGTTCAGAAATTTGTTGTACTTTCCGAAAGGCGATGATTCAACATCACATTCTAAGATAATTTTATTTTTAAACTTTTTATTGTTATTTAACGCTTTGCCATGAAGGCAACTAATTACATATGTTAGAAATGCGGTTTTTTTGAATTTCTGAATTTTTATGGATCGATATTTTATTGATTTATTTCTTAAAGTTTAACAAAAAATTCGCAAAAAAATGTAACCTTACTGGGGTACCCCGTTCTAAGGTCACATTGTACATGGTTTTATATAAAGAATATGAATTTGGTCAAGTATATTTTAAGTTTGATAAAAAAATTTAAGTAAGATTTCGTAATTATATTAAAATATTACTAGAGGAACATGATAATGCAATAAGATTAATAAGAATTCTAAAAAAATATTATAAACAATGCCGTGACCGTTAAACCCTGTTTGGTTGCAATATCATATCTATATTCTTCCTTCCCATGTCCATGATTCATATATTATACGTTAGATAAATAAAATAACAACAAAATCAAATGTGTAAATCACAATTATTAATTATTTTTAATCGTATATAAATTAATTATGATGATTTGTGTTGTTTATTTAAACCAAACTGTTAACCGCGAATTTATGAACACATTTGAATGTGAAGAACACATTTCAAAATTAAAGTCAGTATCATGGTGCTGCCACACCAATGACATTGTGTAGTTATAAAATAATAAATATCTACAATTAAATGCCAATCTATCTTAGGAAGCAAAACGTAAAGCAAGGCTCACACTACACTGTTTTAACAACAACAAAAAAACGATATTTTGTTACGTTTGAAAAATTATTACCACGTTTATTCACCTCCCTGAAGTGTACCCTACTTCTTCACAAATAGATATGTAATTAAAAGAAGAAAAAGAAGAGCGTAAAATCTCTTTTTTTTAGTATTATTTTTTATAACGCTATCAATATTTAGTTGGCAGGGTTGAATTATAGATTATTGGAGACAAACGGTTATCGGGAAAACCCGCTTTGTTTCGTTTCCTCCATTTTTAATGTTGCATTTTTTGTGATGTGAAATATCGGTGACTCTTCCGGTTTACTACCGGAAGAGGAATAATTTCTCAGAACACAGAGTTACTGTTTCTGAACCGTGTATTATTGGCAGAAAAGAATGACTTCAACATGTTTGTTTTGTCTTATATTAAAGATATTTCATCTGCTGCGAAATTAACTATTCATGCCAAAGGGTAAATCATAAATAATCGAGAAAAACAATAGTATTAGGTGCTAAAAGTATTTTCTTCTTCTTAAATATTTGAATCAGCGCCATGTGTGATCGTGTATCACATTTCGTTTAGTATTAATTAATTTTGTTTATTTTATTATTTTTTTGTCTTTCAGTAAGATTTTAAACTGCTCTCTTTTTTTGAATATTTGGTCAAACATTCCCGGTTTACGAATAAACTGATAATATTAAATATCCTTCTACTACCATAATTATAAGCAGAAAATATTGCATGTGCAATGATAGAGGACTTATCTAGCAGAGGATTGAACCCTGATGAATTGGACCACCCCTACATTTACTTTGAGATACACCCGTTAAAGATATTTACTCTTTAAGATTACTCTTTAAGATTATTCCTAGCCATGAGATAACAAGTACTATTTTAAATATGATTCAATGTCATACTCACACAACTTAACTTTAATCACGACGTTCATCAACATAATACACGACAACACCACAAACTACACATATCAAAAATACACTCTACAAAATACGGACTCAAATCATTGGAACACATTGCCTACACCAGCTATAACACGTTGCCTGAGGAATTGAGACATGTGTGCGATCCGGACAAATCTCGAAATGATGTTCTAAGATCTTATTTTTTTTATTGCTATTTGGAAAAGCATTTATCATAAATACCAACTCTGTTCTGATAGCCGTACCTAACCTTTGTAGATTCTGATGTAGGTAAATTTCTCTCTAGTAAAAACATTGCCATGCATTTATATTGTATCAATATGTTTCGGGCATGTATATTTGTTTTTATATTTTCATTTTCTTATTGTATTTGTTTTCATATTTTCATTTTCTTATTGTATTTGTTTTTATATTTTCATTTTCTTATTGTATTTGTTTTTATATTTTAATTTTCTTATTGTATTTGTTTTCATATTTTCATTTTCTTATTGTATTTGCTTTTATATTTTAATTTTCTTATTGTATTTGTTTTCATATTTTCATTTTCTTATTGTATTTGTTTTTATATTTTCATTTTCTTATTGTATTTGTTTTTATATTTTCATATACACATTTGCCTTAAAAACTTAGTTAAACTTAATATTATGTAGCAAAAATCAACAGTTCCAAAATGAGTTGAATTGATAACTCATGGAAATGCAATGTTTTTGTACGTCTTTAAATAAAAATATTTAAAAAAAAACTTCTTGTAAAATTAAAAAAATATGGAACAAAACGTTATGGTATATTGTTGCCCAAAACGGTTACGTTTAAAAAAAATCAAGATCGTAAAAGCTATGCAAACTTTTCAATTCGAATGCTTCATTTACATATTTTCTGCGTAATTGTCCAAATATGAATGATAAAATCCAAGCGAAAATTGGCACATTTACACATTTTAGTAATAATAATATATATTTTTTCAAATGATTGGTATTCACTTTGTGGCGTAATCATTAATAAATTAATTAAAAATTTCGTTTTGATTCCCCACTTTATTAATATACACACTTCAAAATGTTTGGAAAGCGATGATTTCTTCATCAGGAATATATAGAATACTAAAAAATAATAATGTCAAGTATAGACAAATGATAAACATAGAAAATATTTTTTTATTGTATTGGATAACAACACTTCTACCGTAGGTCACTCCGAGTGGTTCGCTACATTTGGTGATTTAGCAGGATTGTCCAGGTTCAAGGGATGAAGTTTGTCCAGATCTTGGCGGCGGATGCGTCTACCGTCTATACGGGCCAGTACAGAGAGAGATCCTTTGACCCCTTCAGCAGGACTCTCCTGACACATCGCCTTGCACTGCAACGGGAAGGATGGTTGGGTCACACCCGATACTTTGAACCCCCTAAATTCCTACCCACATCCTACCTTTGCTTTCTGAAAAAAAATCCTCCACAGGCCTTGAAGGAAATTATTTAAAAAAAAAGGAACAAGGACTTAATTTAAAAAAAAAAATAACATTTATAAAAAAAAATCTAAATTACAAAGAATTTCCGGTTTATTTTTTTAATACTGTGTTAGTACGACCTTCAAGCATAGAACAAACAATAAAACTGATCATAAAACCAACAAAAAATCGATATTATCGTACCCATAGTTCAATTCATTCATTTGGGTTATTTTTAGCGATGTTGAAAAAATGTAATAGTCATATACGCGGATTTTTTTACAGATTACTTGGCTGTTCCCGCAAAATATTATATTATTCCTGGCCTCAATCCAATATTTCTGGTAGGTAGCCTGGAAGCATATTATGCTTTATTAGATTTTGGAATCGGGCAAATCTCGCTAACGTTGAAATATAATATTTTTATGTAGCGTACTACAGAAAGGCAATACCGCTGGTTTTGGAGGCAAACACCTTTAGATGTTTTGCCGGCATGTTCGTAATATGTACCGGCAGAAAACTTTTCTAATTCACTTTTCGCTGTCAACTTGCCATCAGGAATTTGTCTTCTTGTATTCGGAGATATCAATATTCAACTTAGTGTGTGGAATGGTCAATATATTATAGTTTAATTTATATCAAACTAGTGAAGGGTCTAGAAGTGAGAACCATGATAAAAGCGATGGAATGGAAATAAGAGGCCTCTCAACTTGTATTTTATTATTTGCATATCTGAGGGGAGCAGCAAAGGAATCGTATGCATACAGGTTAATTTTAAATATAACTACCCAAAAATATACAATTTTCAGATTTCTAACTCAAGAAATACTGCAAATATTTTATCTGTAAATTTCATACGCGTAATTAGGAAAATGTTATACTTTCCAAAAGACAATAATCCTCAAACTGGAATACATATTAAATGTTTTTGGGGTGTATTTCATAGAACTTTGATGATGACAGTTTGAGGATTTTTGACATTTAAAACCTTATAAATTTTCCTAACTACCCATATAGAAAATTCTGAAAAAATATTTGCGATATTACTTGAGCAACCTGCAAATTGAAAAGGTTTTTTTTTCTTATGACGCCGTTCAGAAAATAGTTCAATTCTACCGTATTGCCGCGGGAAAAGCGTTTTCGGGGGTAGGATTTTCATTTCATCGCACACAACACAAACGGCGCATGTCGTATTTAGCAACTTTATAGGAGAGTTAAAAAATTATTTTTTTGGCAGAACTGTTTTATTATAACATTGCAAAAGTTTTTTTATAAATAAACCGATTTATAAATAAATAAATAAATAATATACTTTGTATTGACCACTTCATTAATATTGTTTCGAAAGCGGTGCTTTGTTGAAGAAAGCACGGCTTTCGAAAAATGTAGATAGATATCTTTATATTAATAATTATAATTTAGTGGTGAATACAAAGTTTATTAAAAAAAATAATTTAGAAATATACCACTTTATAATTAATATATGAACACATATATTCCTGATGATGAAAGCATCGCTTTCGAAACACTAAGTATATATTTTTAATTCATTTATTAATAATGACGCCACAAAGCGATCAAAGTGACCAATCCTTTGAAGAAATTGTACAAAGTATATTATTTAATTCATTTATTAATGACGCCACAAAGTGAATACCAATCGTTTGAAGAAATTATGAAAAATAACAGTTAACTGATATCAATATCTGTTGGTATTCATAAAGAACGGTTAATATATCTATGTACATAGCTAATCGAAACCACGGCCCATATTTTAGTGCAACAGCGAATTATTCTTTGCGTTTCGTGTTCGAATACATGACAAATATTCTGCAAGTTGAAATCGATCGGCAACACATTCATCACGTAATTCGTGGTTCATACAAAGCGTTTAGCGACTATTACATGCCTTATATAAGATCCCTTCAAATAACCGTATGTAGTTAACTTTCCTTCCTTATTTTTCATCGCCTAGCATATGAATTCCTCTCCAAGGCGAAGGGGTAGAAGATGAAGGTTAGTTTGTCGCCACTCCACCGGGGGAGTGGGAGGTTGGTGTGGGGTGGTGTCCCCATTAAGAATTAGTGCAATGGGCAACGTCGCTCGTCCCGGAGCCCCGGGGCCTGTACCCCGGGCACATTAAACGAAGATGATTTACGTTTATACAAGACGTTGAAATATTTAAAGCCATCTCGCTGAGACGTCTCGCTCTTAATGGGTGGCGCAAGACTTTTCAAGAAATTTCAATCTTTGAAAATAATATTTAAAAATCTCAAATGAATTATGAAACGTCGTATTTTACCACATTTGACCGTTTGACCTCCAGTCTTACCGGAACATTGCTCTTACTGCAGTTAATGAGACCTTAGTATTTTCCGTCCTTTTTATTGATATAATACTTAATTTTTATAAGAATTTGTTTTGTTATTTGTTAATTTATAAGAAAACTCCATTTTAATCTGTGAGTAATACGCCACATGAGGTCTAAACTTTATTTCAAAATAAACTTTTAAAAAATCCAGCTATTGATTTTTTTCATTCCGCAAGCAGTTGTATGTATTTTTCTTAAAAATCATCCAAAATCATGTCGACGTATTCATTGGTATTTTTAAGGGTAAGGCTCTCGACTATGAATCCGAAGGTCGCGGGTTCAAATCCCGGGGTGCGCAAGTAAATTTTATTTAATTAATTTGTGCTGTTTCAGAATTAATTCATTTAAAAATAATATATGGTATATTTGCGCACGTTCTAGAGGGAAGATACTCTCAGTATCGCCCTGGCGAAAGACCACTATTCAGAATTGAAACGCTGCTTGAAATGGCTTTTAGGCGTGTTTGGTGACCAGATCTGAATAGCCAGGTATTTACCTACCTTACTGTTCCCCTCCTCCTTCCCCTCCCTAATGCCTTCAGCCTCACAACATTCATCAACTGGGGATGCCATAGTCTCATTGGCTCCGGACGGTTGGGAGTAGTTGGGACTCTTGTGCGGTATTCATATAAAAAAAATAATGAATACACTAAATTATTATCACCAGATCAGTATTACCAAAACAATAGCATCATTACGATATCACCAAAACTATAATGTCTCCTAAATTATAACACTAGAATGATTTAAAAATAATCAATGAATGTAAACCACAAAGCCAAAAATAATTTCGCTAAAACAATTTCACCAAAATAAAACGAAATCACATTCTTGAAGCACTCTGTACGTTGGCGTCCCATCTCTGACACTTCATAATCACATTGTTCCCGAAAGAGTTGCCAGAAACTATGATTACACTTCCACTCTCACCGTATAATCTGCTCTGCTTACCGCCACGGTAACGATGTTGACGTTTCGGCTATGACGTCATTAAGGGATCAACCATGGTGAACTACCTCCATCGTCTGAGGAGAATAATTATATGACTCTATCATTTCAAGGAATGGTGAATATTCTAAAACTAATTTATTGGTCCTTCGAACAACGTACTCTAGCGGTGTGAATTCAAGAATATTCTGCTGGAAAAAATCTTTTTTTTTCCCTAAATAAGTTTTAAACGTTTAATCTATATTCTTCTTCTATCTTCCATCTATTTTCTATTATATACAATATAGAATATCACGGGCGGGCGGTGTGGGTTTGTTTTGCATACAAATCTATCTAGTTTTATTGCGAGCTTGATAAAATTATGCACACTTTACTTTTGAAACAAGAGAAAGGTAACCGTTTAACCGTGAGATTTAGAACCACCACTCCACACCCTCCTTTTCCACCCTTTAAAGCAGATTTTTGGTAATCCTTCATGAAATTTTGCACGTTTGAAGTTCAGTTCTTTAGGGATAGGGGTAGAAGTAGGGCTAAAGGTAAGGGTCGGGGTAGGGGTAGGGGTCGGGGTAGGGGTAGGGGTAGGGGTAGGAGTAGGGGTAGGGTAGGGGTAGGGGTGGGGTAGGGGTAGGGGGTGGGGTAAGGGGTAGGGGTAGGGTGGGGTAGGGGTGGGGTGGGGTAGGGAGTAGGGGTAGGGGTGGGGGTTGGGAGTAGGGGTAGGGGTATGGGTAGGGGTAGGGGTAGGGGTAGGTGTGGGGTTGGGGTAGGGGGTAGGGATGGGGTAGGGGTAGGGTAGGGGTAGGGGTAGGGGTAGGGGTAATGGTAGGGGTAGGGGTAGGGGTAATGGTAGGGGTAGGGGTAGGGGTAAAGGTAAAGGTAGGGGTAGGGATAGGGGTAACACAACCGTTCATAACCCCGGGAAACGCCGGGTACGTCAGCTACTAAATATATAAATAAACTGAAAATTTTCTTGGTATGTAATGATAAGATTTTTTTCACATATTCAACACATATCTTATGAAAAGTTCGACGACCTTTATCTTCCTCGACGTCTTTTGGAAGGCTAAAAAAGTTTTTGACGTTTTTAGAACAAGCTGTTTTTTATGCACGTAAGTTTTATTTTGAGAAGCCCACAATCATGAGAACTTGTCGTGAAATATATATTATTTTGCATTTACTTAGAGAGCACGTTATTTTTAAATTTGTAAATCATCGTTACAGTATTATTATATTATTAACACATTTTTAACACTTCATACGGTGAGTTCGACGTACTCAACTCAGCACCTCACGAATTCAAATCTAAAATCAGTAAATAACGTTCACACAATGCATATTACCTACTCTATACCGACAAGATCCATTCCCTTCCCATTTAACCCACCACCCCATCTCCAGGGGCTAAACTATTTTTTTTTGTAATTACTAAATAAGACAATTGAGTAAAAATCTATTATTGGTTCAGTTTTTTTTTAATATTATGTATTACCATATTACCATATTTTATAAATATTGTAAACAGTTAATTTTCCAAAAAATTTTTTTTTAAATTAAATCTTTGCCATCAGCCTTTGTTCTTTTCATCTCCTTCCATCCCATAATCCCTTCACCTTCACAAAATTCCCCGATTGGGAATGCCATAGTCCCACTGACCCCGGGAGTCGGGAATAGTTGGGGCTCTTGTGCGGTGTTCACATAAAAAAAATATGATTCATATTATTTCTGTTTCCTACATGGCATACAGACATGGGTTCTCTGAACTCACTATTGAATCACTTGAAAATTGTTGAAAATGAAGAAGAGATTTACTGCTTCCTGGGTTCCAATTATCTACTATATATACACAATATGGTACTCACGAGACAAATAAAACAGTCGGCCGTACTTTTGTTAGCCACCTGGGTGTCATAAATCCACTTAAAAATATGAGGTAAGTGAACACCGCTTTAGCTTAAAGACAAAATCAGTTCATTTTAACAGTTTTCGGTGAGCTTTATAAGTTTATGTGAAGGCCGATCAAATTGTGATCACACTCACTGAGAGAATGCACATTTATTTATTAATGCATTTTTTGAATAATGTACAATGATTACAAACATTTTTTTTAACATTAAATTATAAATACATCTGAACAACCTATGTGTAATGTATATAAAACAAAAAATCTCAAATAGGCAAGGCCAGTGCGTGGGTATACCTGGTATCATTTAGTTGCAATATATTAGTTTATTTGTATTATTGTGTGGATGTTGAAGGTAAGTTAAATAAAAGATTTTAAGTTAAATAAGAAAACAAATCGCAAAACAAAGAAATAAAAGTGGGGAAAATATACAGTTATAGCAGGAAAAGGTTTATATCTTTGGTTTTAATCCAGTTTTTTATTTCATTTTTGTATGTGTTTAAAGATGATGTGAGTGGACACTTACATTCTGAAGATAGAAAATTAAAAATTTTAGGAGCAATAAAAAAAGCATGTCTCTGCGCAAGCCTAGTTTTACACAAAGGTACTTCAAGTACGTTATTTATCCTGTGGCTAGAGCGATTTTCGTTTTTTAATGTTAATAAGTTAATAAGTTCTGTATATTATATTATAAATACTTTAATTTATCAGCAATTTCTGCAAATAGGATTTTAATGCAATTTGTCGGAATTAATACAGATAAAAGTAACGAAACAGTATTTTTTCGTTTTAATTATTAACACCTTTCCGATTTTATACAGTATAACGTAAAGTATAAGAGATACGATATAATAAGAGAAATGAGAAATGTGTGACCAATAAAGAGTCCTTATGAGCGTGTAAAACAACAAAAATCAGAAATATAAAAGTTAAGAACGTGTCGACATTTGGAGTAACAACGTTCCACCTGACACAGCAATATCATGCGATAATGTGCTCTGTAGAAGGTAATTTCAAGACTCATTATCGCATAACATTGTCAGTTGGAACCTTATTATTCCAAAGGGTCGATGTGTAAATAACAAAGTGAAAAATGAAATTGTGCATAGATAACACAATATTGGAATGATAAAAGAAAAATGTTATACAATAAGTAAGATATATTTCACGTTCAGAAAATATCTAAATATTTATTACCGATGAAGAGCAATTTTTAGTGTTTAAAATAACAAAGATAAAAATCAAGAATATCCTTAAATAACAAATTAAGAATAAGTGTCTATTGTGGGTACATAAAGCTTTAGCCTACTGACCAATAATATATTTTTTTAAATTAAATAAAATACATTTATAATAATGTGTACCACGATGTAAAATTAAATTTATTGATGAAGTGGTTATTTTATTTTTCTTAAGGTATATAAATATATCTGTATTTTTGGGTTAACTGTAAAAAATAGGATGTACTTATAAGCTATACCCTTTGATCTTTATTCTTTTATAATTTCTTCAAATGATTGATAACTTTGTGGCGTCATTATTAATTATATAATTAAAAATACACTTTGTGTACGCCACTTTAATTAAAATATATAAATATTTCTGCATGTTTCGATAGCAATGCTATCATCTTCAGGAATAAATGAATACTCAAATGTATTAATTTATTCCTGAAGAACCTAACCTAACCTTTCCAGTTGTCAAAAACAAACCACTGATCCAAAATGGCTGATAATGCTAACATGTGATAAACATATGTGTACCAATATAACAACAAAAAAATCGATAATCGAATGTACACAGCCCGCGAAAATTCAAAATTCACCTTTTCTTTTGAACACACCCCGTATACAAAGTGTATTTTTAATTATATAATTTATTCTTTTAATTTTTACAATAAAGATTTTTTCATTTGAATTTGATTCTGCCGCACGGCCAATGATATCGAAGTACCGGGAAACGATGCATATGTGATTCGCACGGAAATGAAATATTCTGATTTCTACCATAAAATAAATACACATATTGCTGCAGTAAGTATTGCAATTTGAAATATCGTGGAGCAGGAAAACCAGCAAAGGAGAATATTACTCGTTCACTTTCCACGCTTCGTTTCGTATTTCAGTTTCCGCGTGCTAATAAACAATGTTCCATAGTTTGCAGTTAATTTCGCTTTGAATACGTATTTTGTTCCGTGTTTCGATTAGAAAAGTAAAGTTTTTTTTACTTATTTATTACATGCTTATTTATGTTGGTAGCAAAACGGTTGTTTATAAGATATTTTGCTCTTATTTAACAAAGAGTGATTTTTTTTACGTGGTAAACATACATTATTATTAATAATAATTCAAGTAAAGGGGTAGGCAAATAAATACGTTTGTTCGGAGGTTTAGTTGATACACTATCTATGTAAGTAATTCTCAAAGCGAAGGGAAGAGCGACCTCATGCGAAATTTGAGTTAAAAAGATTGGTGTTGATTCATCATATCTCTTAGAAACGTTTGCATTGCGTTACGCTGAGCGCAATTTGAATTAGCTGATGTGTACCCGGCATTGCTCGTTTTTTTTTATTTTTAATAATATTATAAAGTTGTGAATTCTTGCTTGTCGTTTGTCATTACTACCTCAAAACAAAGAAACAAAGAAACATTCATTTGAAAATTTGAATTTTCCACAAACATGAACAAACTGTGCTGTTTTCGACAAAACCGGTCGATACGGACAGACATTCATTTGTATGCATGGATAAAATATGGAGATACCATACCTGTAGATTCGAATACGAGCAAAACTCTTTACTATGACGTATCTGCAAAACCCACAATACCCTATGAGATGAAGATATTTTCAATTGTAACTTGAAATCATAGAAAATAAAGTTAAATGAATTGATACTTATTTAGAGGAAATGCGAACAGAATGAATTCGCATTGATAATTATGCAAAAATTCTACCGATATCTATTGCTTTTAACCATTTAACAGTTTTGCCCGAGCCTGACTCGGGCGCAGATTTCGATTGTGTATTCGAAGGACGTTCGGGCAGAACATCTTTATACTAGTTTTAGTGGTAGGGATGCCCCCGAACAGAATATATTTGTTTACAGAATTTAGTTGTGCGCAGTTCGTCGCCGTTTTAAAGTGTATGTTACGAGTATATATATCGTCGTCGTGTTTATCATACAAAAAACAATTATTGCATAAATTGTTAAAAACTGAAAATAACATGTATTCTTATTACTTGGTAATTATTTTCTAATGAAATGTACAAAACAAAAATACTGACAATTTATGGACAGCCTTTCTTACCGAAAGCCAACAGTTAAACAGTTAGTACTCGTGTATATACATATCCCTAAGCTGCTATTTCTTATAATCATGCTCACTTTGATTATGTTAATTATATGAAAACTGTATATATATATATACTGTTGCCAACTCGTGCAGATGTATTCCACCGGAGCCAAGATAAACGGTGTTAAAGGTAGATCAACAAAGGTCATGTAAATCTTACTAGATGAACATACTACGGGAAGAGGTGATTATATATGTATATATATATATATATATATTTACACGTATATATTACAGTACAGCGCCCTAGGGGGGATTTTTCCGAAAAACGGCGGCATACAAGTTATCCAAATATTATTATGGCAAATACTCAATGTACAAACATTGGCGAAAATGGCCATTTATACGGCTATGCAGTGAAAACGTATCAGTGAAAAAGTGGCCCGTGTGGGGCATCTAGCATTGAAACATCACGCGATTGAGATCAAGATAATTTTAATATCAAAGCACAATCGTTTACTATGTAAGAACATACGTTTCAATCATATAATATAAGTTTTAGAAGTAACAGTGTAGAACTATTATCTATATAGATATAAATATATGTAAGTTTGTTTGTTGTTTGTCCTCGATTTTCTCGAAAATTTCTGGACCGGTTTTTATGAAAATAGCACAGTTTGTTCTTATTAGTGCCCGGAAGGTTTAGAGAGTAGTTTGAATGAAATTCAATATGTTAAACTGTTGCTATAACGTTTTAAAATTAGTATGAAAAACATTGAAGCCGCCATGTTTTATTTAGGTTATCACATAGATGTAACACTCTGGTTAGCCACAGATTGCATACTCAAAATAAGAAGGTTTTTTTGGGTACAATATTTTCATAATGGAAAACACGAGTAGGTACCTACTTAAGAACTTTATGATATAGTAGATTTTGAAAAAATAAACATTTGGAATAAAATAAAATATTCAAATGAACGTTTCTATATTTCGAGATAGTTACTTTCGCTGTCAAATCAATTATTATACCCGAGCAACTCCGGGTACATATCAGCTAGTTGGAAATAGATGTGCAGGTTGAATATGAGTAGATTAGACAGAACGTGCGCAGCAAAGATAAAAGACTCCAAAAATTTACCGAATCTAAATTTATGCTGAAGCACTTTCAATTGAATGATTCCTTGACCCTCATTACTTCAGATCTTTTTCCCGAAACTTGAAAGCTTCGGCAAATTACCGACTAAAAGCTTTAAATATTGGAAAATTGGGTAGCGGAATTGAGTGCCTTCGGTCTGCTCCGGTGATGTGAATTTGCTAGGGATAAAACGCAAATATCCATGGAGCAAATTGATAGTGATTAAATAGATACATTAAAGCTATCTGTGATGTATTGCCCAATAAACCGACTGCGGTCTTCCTTGTGGAAATATTCGTTACCTTTACAGGCCAAGGGTAGATTATATCATTGTTTTAATGGATAGATTTGATCATTTAACAGGAACGGCTGCGCTGCCTGTTTCATGCATAACTTAATTTTGGATTTGAGGCCAAAATACCCATCCAAACTCAATGATATATTTTTTTACTTAAAGGTTTAGTAAATATCTACTACGTGTGAGAAGTATTTTTTTCAATTATGAAGTACAGGCCATGAAAAAAAAACAATTTTCATAATTTTAGAGGCAATTTAGAAAATTATTCGCGGGTTTATCATTAGTAAAAAAATTGTGTTATCATATTTGCTGTGTAAACGTGATTGAATAAATAAAAATATTTAAAAAAAAACATTTAAAAAAAAACAAAGTTTTTTCGGGTCGATATTTTAAATTATATACGGCAAATTTGTGTTCCAGCATAAATTTTTCGTTTTTCATAAGGCTTATTTTTTACATTTTTTTTTAATTTTGTATTTCATTACATTTTCAAAGAAGACGACGTAAAACTTTTTTTGTAAATCAACGTTAGCCCCCAATAAGGTGCCTCTAAAATCGCGAAAAATCAATTTCTTTAATGGCCAATATTTCACAATGTAAAACAAAAATAAATAAAATACTTCTCAATCGTACTAGATATTTACTACAGTTTAATTTAAAAAAATGTATCATTAGGCTTAGGTGAGTATTTTGACCTCAAATCCAAAATTAAGTTTTCTATGAAACAGGCCGCGCAGCCGTTCCTCTCAATTACCTTATTCATTTTGAAAACATTGCATGACTATTTGTTATGTGTTAATTATTTTGTTAAAGAAAACAAATTACACATTTATTCCATACTTTGCAGATATTATATTAGAAAATGCACTGATGTACTCTGCCAATACGGAAATCGATTCCAAAGCCAAGCCAAGTAGCACAAAGTTAGGTAGAAAATATAAGATTAAAATTAGACTCTCGGAATGTAATACTTTACGTTGAAAAAAACACATACTTATTAGATTCATCTTAAGAGCTACTTGCAATAAAAAAGGAAAAATATAACGTGTAAAATAGGTTTAATTTGTAAGCAGCAGCTTTTTTCAAATAAAATATTATGTTCTCGTTAACCGGTCGAACTTTATTGCGAGGTTAACGTGCAGACAAATCACTTTAAAGAGCGCTCGTTTTAATGTATTTGTGCACACCGATAGTGGTTCAAAATGGTTCGAACTAGTTTGGAACACCCGCCCGCAAGATTCTTACACCGCAATAGTCCTACGATACAATTCAGCACTATACAAGCGAGAATCTTTTAATTGAGTTTTGTGTAGTAGAAACATGTTGATAACAATGATAATAACTAAACATAATAATAAGCAGTGAATATTACGTACTAGAAGTTAGGTAACATTAACATATATAAATATGGATAACACTTTCAATTATTATTTTTTTTCGACTATAATTAGTTTATTTTTCTTTACTTTTTTGGGAAGAATAATAAAATGTTTTATCCCTTTGTAAATATAACTACTTAAATTTTTTTTTTTTTTACAAAATTTTATTTATTTGTCCGTGGTTTATTCTGGATTCTAGCTGCATTGCTTTAATCCTCGATTACATGGAGCGATTTCATCGCTGCTATTTGAATAGTAGCGACGAAATCATGATAAGGTATTCACTGCGAGTAACTCAATTAGCAGTTTTTAAACGTAGCAGCGATTTTATTAGAACATGTTCGATTCTGATCGCGATAAACGCGTTCTTTTGGCGTTCATGTGAACTAGTTATTGCCATTACGCGGCGTAACTGTCGCTTCGTCTGATATCTCAAATCGTTAGTCACTAGTCACTACCGACTGACTTTGCCTGCTCCCAACACAGGTTCTCATAGAGAGACATGTATAGATGAATAATTAAAAAAAAACTACCTGTTGAATGTTTTTGGTTTGTTTAATCGCCCCGTATAATTGAGGCTTTAATGTAATAATAATTCCATGCAAAGTTCTATTTGGACAATATTTTGTGGTTAAATCTTGATATCGTGGTATTGGTGCTAGCCAAAGCGCAAATCTTTGAAGTTTTAATGGACGTTTGTTATTACATGTCAAACATTTATTATAGCAGTATGTTAAACACATTATATTCACGGTCGTTTTAAGGAATACTGAAGGAGAAAGTATCAATAAAAAACGAGTGTTTTTACATGCTGAATAGCTTTATGGATGTTTGTATAATGTTCTTTTAACGAGTATTTCTTTTGTAATTCAGTAAGCTTTTAATGAAGCTTATTTATTCTTGTAATTTGAATAAAATAATACGAAATGGTCTTCACTATTTACTGAAAGGTCTGAGCTATTTATGAATATTAAATATTTTACTACACAAGTAATTTCTAATCCCCTTACCAATGCTAAAGCAAACAGCTTTAAGTAACCGCCTAATAATGAGGTTTTGGAATATAAAGCGCCGGAAAACGTAGCGTTGTCATGAAAATAGCTTGTAACTAACTAACATTCATACATCGTTTCATATATACCATTCTGTTATTCTGACTCGACATGGCCCGACTCGAGTATTTGGTTTATTTAATCGTGTCATATCATCTTAGGGCTTCCTGACTTCTTCTACCATTCACATTCCTATCTTCTTCCATTCGCTCTATACGCCTAAACGACGGCCTCAATGGTCGAGGGGTAAGGCTCTCGACTACGAATTCGAAAGTCGCCGGTTCAAATCCCGGCGTGTGCAAGTAAATTTTATTTAATTAATTTGTGCTGTTTTATAATTAATTCATTTAAAAAAAATACATAGTATATTTGCGCACGTTCCAGAGTGGAAGATACTCTCAATATCGTCCCGGTGAAAGACTATTATTCAGAATTGAAACGTTGCTTGAAATGGTTTTTAGCCTTGCTTGGTGACCAGATCTGAATAGCCAGGTATTTCCCCACCTTCCTCTCCCCCTTCTCCTTCCCCTCCCCAATACCTTAAGCCTCACAACATTCCCCGATTGAGGTTGTCATAGTCTCACTGGCTCCAGACGGTTGGGAGCGGTTGCGACACTTGTGGAGAATTCATGTAAAAAAAATCATCATATATTCGTCCCATTCGTAATCTAACTTTCATTCTTTGCGAATCTCATAATTTTTCAAATAATCACAAATGGTTTTACCACTGGGATCCCATTTCTACAGCATTCAGTCTACTTTCATCCTTCTTCTGCCAGTTCCATGCCTCATTCCCATAGATCATACATAGTTGGTATCAGCACTCCATTGTGGACTACAAGCTTCGCTTCTTTTGTCATTTTTTTGTTAGCGCCAACCGCAAGTCCTCTGTTAATCATGTTTCAAATTAAACCTTCTTTCAATATCCCTATCAGCCTTTCCATCTCTGGTAAATATACTTCCCAAATACCCCAATATATCCACGTGCTTCAAGAATTCTTCTTTCAAAACTGTATTGCACAATGTTTTCATATTCTCTCTTTCAAATACCATGATTTTAGACTTACTCGCATTCATCATTAAATTATTATTCCTACATACTTCGTGCATCCTAGACACGAAAGAGTATAGATCATTTATTATACTTATATGATGAAATTGAACAAACATTTCTTCATTAGAAAAGCATAGGACAGACGTTGAGCTGGTTTGCGTTTTCAAATTTATTAGTTGCGTGATTGAATCACCTTATTTATTGCTGTTCATCCAGTTCAAAATTCCTTGCCGTAGACTCAGAACAACGAGTCAATCAACACTTTTCAAATTATGTGTACCATTCTCACTGTCCAGTATGTCAAGACTTGTTAACTCAAGTCTTGAAATTTTTGGTACCAGTCAAAATGATTTTTGTCAGTCTTTATGACAATTAACTCCGAAGAATTTCATTTAATATGACTCTTACAAAACCTCGTTCAGGCTCTGGACTTGAATGTTCTCTGAAATATATATTTTTTCATTGCTTCATTAGTGTATGTGCTGTAATTTTTCTGTAGCTCTTGTTTATCTTATTTAACGTTGTGTATTTTGTGTCATTGGACAATAGTCTGTTAGTATCGAAATAAATAATTACTGTTGGATATCAACACCGCATCATCAGCATATTACAGACAACATAATTTCAGATTACTCATTTTTACGCTCAAACCCATCTCTTTCATATAAATCCCCAATCATTTCATAAAAATATCCGTGTATACGAGGTGTCTTCAAAAGAAAAGGTGAATTTTGAATTTTCGCGGGATGTGTATATTCGACTGTCGATTTTTTTTTGTTATGTTGGTACACATATATTTATCATATGTTAGCATTTTCAGCCATTTTGGATCAGTGGTTTGTTTTTGACAACTGGAAAGGTTAGTCACGTTTTTGTGTGTTCTTCGATTTTTTTACTTACGGTTCGTTTTCTGAAGCATAATCAGTCCGATTGAAGTGAAATTTTAGATTTGATTTATTTTCTATGTCCTTATCAGCATTTGTTCAAAAAATCCAAAAAATCGATGTTTTTCGATTTTTTACAAAATTTTTTTTAGTAAAAGATCGAAGAAAAAACAAAACGTGACTAACCTTTCCAGTTGTCAAAAATAAACCACTAATCCAAAATGGCTGATAATGCTAACATACGATAAACATATGTGTACCAACATAACAAAAAAAAACGATAATCGAATGTACAGAGCCCGCAAAAATTCAAAATTCACCTTTTCTTTTGAACACACCTCGTATATTGAACAACCACAGTCATATTATGCAGCCTCGCTTAACACTTTTTGTGATGTCAAACCACCCCACAAAGAGTTTTTTTTTTCAATTGTAATCTTACATAACCAAGAATGTACTCGATTCCTTCGATAAAATTTGTTTTTATTTATTGTTTTAGAGAAAGAAATATCGCGGTGTCGTAAAACTTTTCGTAAGCCATTATTTATTCCACTGGCAAAATACCTTAAACAGTTATCGTGCAAAGTTAATCTACACTTGTTCGTTGATACAGTCAAAATTCGTTCCACAAATCAGCATTTTTTAAAATCATAATTCGACATACTCTCCTTAATTGTTCAAGTACCGAACGAGACCACGTTACCGTATAATATTTAAATGAAATAAACATTTCATTTAAATTTCCTTTCGGGCCGCTTAAAGGATGTAGCCCCAATTTATATTTTTGATCTCCTAATCTAGTTTTGCTAATGGTGAAATACGTTAGGTAAATTTAGGGAAAAATATGGTTCACCTTAAATAAGGCACATTAACGGAACTCCATCGCGATAAAGCCTATAAAATAAATTTAATGAAAACCTTGCTACGAATTCATTACAAGTCAGATTGGAGGCACTATTGCTGAGTTTTACACGCGTTTTAAATGAAGAGAGCTTTAAGTTCATTACAAATAAAATTAAGTTATTTTGATTAATTTGTGTCTTCATTTTCTTTTTTCGTAGTATCGTTTATATATGTTTATTACATTTATATAGTTCCACTTCATATGATCCAATATAGACATACATTTTTTTAAATTTTAATTTACAAATTACTTATTTTTAATAATTGTTATACACATATAGAATATTAGAGTCTATGTGTGATGAAACAATTACATCAATTAGTAAACACGTATTTTAATACAAATTTTTCCTATTTTTTCCAAGGAAAGACACTTTTTAGCTGTTTTTTTGCAATAATCCCAACAGTCATCTTTGAACGCAATATTATTCTCAAATAATTTTGGAATAATATTGAATTTGTAGTTTATAGCACGGTCAACGGATGTCTGTTGGAGTTCGTTGTTTACCATCTTTGGTTGGAAATAGAGGTCGTTCTTAAATGAGATGAACTGGCGTCTTTATGAGAATCGTTGGATTGGGATGGGTGACAGAAAAATCTATTCCGAGTGTAATAAACATGAAAAGTATGGAACAAACATAATTACGTGTTATTTTATATCGTCGTGGTTTTTCAAAGGTCAGCGGTACATGATGAAAATTAATTAAACAAAATAATTGCGTTAAATAATGCCGATACCGATACCGATACAACCCACTGTGACTCAATGCTTAATGTATTACAAAAATCCTCTTTATTACTCACATGACAGTGAAGTACCGATATATTAAAAAATAAGGTGTGTTGGAAATTGATGATAAATGATATAAAATTGGATGGAAAATATTCAAAAATAACAAGATTCTCGATAACATTGTGATTTTACTATAGGTTTACTTACATATAATGCGAACATGAAAACAATAAAATTTCAACGGCTTAATTTTAAACACTATGTTAGAAAGAACGAAATTTTTATCGGCGAATCTGATATGTGGGACATATCGGTATCTGTACCGATATCGTTACATCCCTAATAAAGAGACGTATTGAAAGATGACGGAACAAACCACGTAGAGGGTTTGGCTCAAAATGTGCTTCAAATGTACCTACAATACGTATTACCTACATCACAATATAAGGATTAATAAATCACGCATCATTAGTTTCGCGGAATTTTGCCCATTTTGTTCACAAGTTCTGGGGATTTTAAGATTTAAATGATCGGAATCCGGAAGGTCTCGTTATTTTACGACGGCACCCAAACTTTGTAGGCTCTAATGTTGTCTCCGGCGAAAATATCCCATTTTCAAGGACGCCAACTTCGTTAACTAACGTAAATAAAATTAAACATAATTCCGGCCAAACAAAGTTAACTCGGCCGGGTTAATTCACTGATGGAAATTATGAACAAGAAATGCTTAATGCTCCGAATAAAATAGAAAATCGTGTTGAGCAATATTTCTTACGGTAGCAAAGTAAGGATTTTTATGAAGTACAGACAATTTAAAATAAGTAACATAAAATAAAAGCTTTTATTGATGCTTTCTTTGTTTATTTTGTTCACATATGACTAAATGCGTGTAATTTTGTTTTATTTTTTTTTTATTTCAGGCAACAACAGTTTACACAAAAATTAAGTATAATAAATAAGTAATATAAATTTGACCATTTACAGGATTCTACTTGGGTATTATATACGAGTGAATCTAGTGATTTCCGAAGAAATCAAAATTAAATTAAAAAGATTTATTGTACAATAAAGAAGAATTTTAAATTTTAATCTATCAATTTTCTGCAGAAAGACTACATCAGCCGAGATTCTTTGATCTTCCAACGATAAAACATAAAAAAAAATAATTAACATTTTAAAATATTATTGGATTATTATACATTCGAATAGTACGTATGCGACACATCCCAGAGAACTTTCAGTCTCATCCGAAGACGACCTCTGAAACGTTGCTTTAAGTGGTTATGGCATGAATTACTTGATCGATTGAGTATAGCCGTGTTTTGTGACCAGATCTGAACACCCGGGTACTTACCAACCTTTCTTCCCATCATCCCAATTTCAATTTTTGAGGCAGGTATGGGTACCGCTGCTCCGAGATCCATTAATTGGATAACCATAGGTCACCGCAAGCGGTTCGCTTGGTTTGATTACTTAAAATGGGGTGAGATTTGTCCAGATGTTGACGGCGGTTGCGTCTACCTACTAACTGCGTGGTAGGCCGGATAGGAAGAGGCCGGCATGGGGAGTACATTTGACCTCTTCAGCCGGACTCTTTCAACCCATCGTCTTGCACTGCAATGAGAGGGATGGATTCATACATCCGTCACTCCTGGATACACTGACCTCAGATTTCTACCTACCCCTAATAGCCTTTCCCCTCCCAGAACTTCCTCTCCATTCTTTCCTTTAAAAAAGCAGTTGGTACTCTGATGCATTATTCACGTTGAAAAACGATGTATTCGATGGCTACCGGAATTTGTGTTTTACCCCTCCACAAATTGAGTTCAAGACCCAGAATCACTCCCCTCATTTAACGACTCTCCTTACAACATTCTCAAAGGATTACTTAAGGTCTCCTGTGAGGAATACTATCCAAGGACTAAGTAGAACAAATGCCTTTAAGTAAACGCCCGAATGGTTTGGAAACATACCCATTTTTTTATTATAAGCATAAAATAACTTCATTTAGTGTACCGACACTTTAATTGAGCATTTCGTTCGTTTATCGGGGATAAATATATACTAACGTAACATTATTACAAAATCATGGTCCTACTTAGAATATCTTCCATTTCGCCCCACCATCTGTCTCGTTCTCCTTCCCCACTATTTACTAACCTTCAACAAGTCACACCTTCATCCCTACTTCCATACCTAATGTATTGACCATGATTTTCTGATTATATTACGTTAATATATGTATTTTTAATTTTTTTACTTGTAAGAAACACAAACAAAATATTTACATAAAAGTATCACACATATCATATATATGCAATGAAGTTTATGAATTGTTTAGTTAACGAATAACGACGTTTATTTACCCATCTCACAAAAACTCGGTGCTTGTAAAAACACGATAGCGCAATAACGATATTGTTTGTTTGCACGATGCCAAACAAACGAAGATGTTAAAAAATGCTGAAGGCAAAATAATGTCACAAAAAAAGGTTCAAAGATTTTACTTATTAAAATATAATTTTGAATTTTAATTTTATTCATGAAGACATAAAAAAAATCATCAGATATGACTTTTTGTGTCGAAATTTTGTATATCTCTGAAGAAGGAACGGTGATTCCGAAACCAGTTGGAAAATTTTTCAATTAAAGTGGTGTTATACTAAGTGAATTTATTTTATTTTTATAATGAACAATCACAAAATATAAGCTGTATACGATAGCATAATTGTTTTTAATTATTTTAATCGTTTTACCGAGCTGTAACATTCTTGTTCATTTTCCAAGTCTACAATTATAAAATCACATTATCACGTTCTGAATTCCGTGCAACGGACATCTTAGTCACCTCTTAAAAAGAGGGACGAATAAAACTTTTAAGATCACTTCTTCATTATGACAGAAATTTTTTGGCAAGCGTTCATGCATTTTTGCGCACTAAAAACTCTTCTCAAGAATATCGTCCGCTGAATTGGAAGGCTAGCCACACTAGGGGTAATTTTTACGTACAGATTATAAAACTGCACCAAAAGACGAAGCCTGAATATCAAATTTGTAGCAAAAACTATCTAAAAAAATTCTGCATTAACCCTGGCAGAGTAATCATTAGTCAATTTGACTAAAACTGCTATCAACTCTCACAAAATTCTTTTTTTGTTTGTTTGTGGAGGTTTCAAATGTACGTATTATTTTATTATGAAACAACTTAAGATATGTGTATATATTTTTTTAATGTTTATTCCAGATCTCGGGGACGGTGGTGCAATCCCACGGTTCCATAGAATAAATAAAAAAAAATTAAAAATCTAAAACATCAGGAATTTGCTCATCGCTTGTAAATAGAATCCTGCCAGAAGTCCAGTGCTACCATCACAGGAATGTTTTCGCTCTTGGCTAGTCGCGTTCTGTACTCGGCGATCCGTTTTTTATTTGGGCTCGGAATCTAGGAATGTGTCTTTCTGCATACATCTCAGTGACACTTCAGTGCCAGGACAGCTCGAAAATCATACGGAACGAGTTGTTATATTGCACTTCCATTATTTTAAAACTTATTTTATTAAAGTTTTTTCACAACTCCAAGGTATAAATGTTGGTGCAGTATGCATTGAAATTTGCCTTTTTGCTTCTGGGCCAAACTTACTGAATCCTCGAGAAATCATGTTTGCTCTAATGCATAGTGATCTTCTCTGTCACTCAATATCCGCATCATCTTTGAGCTCCGCTGTCATTATGTGTCCTGAGTACTCGTGGATTAAAGAATTTAATAAAAACATGTGCGTTGTTCATAATATTTAAAAAAAATATATCAAAATTAGCGGTGACTTTTGAACTTACTAAAAATGTTGTTTCTCCTATGAAACACAAACGGTGTAATCTCTGGTAAAATCTACTCATTTACGTACCTTATGTTCGCCGCAGACAGGACTTAGTGTGTCATATATAGAAAATGGCAGCACTCAGTTAGATGCAGAGTGTAGTCGAAACGACTAAGATTAGTATTCCAGGGTTAAGAGACATCGAGGAAATTATTATTTTTTCTTCTTATTATTTAAATGCCTCCTTTTAGTACGTATTCATAGTAAGATAAATATTCAACTGTAGGAATTTTTAAAACTCACAAAAAACGGTCTTATTTTAAGTGGAGAGTTGCACGAAGAGTTTGCTTCCCATGACGTCATTTACCTACATTTCCTGTCAATCTCTCCCTCTGATGATGCTTAGAACGGTTCTTATGACGTCAGAACTCGTCTTGAGTATTAAGAACGATTTATTAATCGTACATGCAACCCACACATACAGTTAACTTGCGTAATCATAATAACAATGGATTTTTTTATTGGATTTCCTTCTTGTTACGATATTTTTGATGAAAACCAAATAATCCTGCATTCTGAACGCTTGATATAATCTGTGAAATGAGCCCCTTTCGCATTAGGCCCGGAATTATTAGATTTCGCCGACGGGTCACAAGCACTAAAACATCCGCTTCGAGTTTGTGTCAGGATAGTTTAACTATGAGTGGTCAAATGGTTCAAGGAATCTTGCATCGTTTTATTGTTACTTTTGACATACTCGTACACAGTCCAAAATACCCACCCAAACCGAATGACCTTCTTTTTAATTAAAGGTATAGTAAATATCTAGTACGGATTAGAACTATTTTTTTTATTGTGATTTATAGGTCATTAAAGCAATACTTTTAGAGACAAATTTGATTATTATTTTAGGGTTTATGGTAAATTAAAAAATAAATAAATTGTCAATTTTACTAAAAAAAAAATTTTTTTATTGTGGTGAGGGGTGTCCACGGAAAATTAAAAGAACGGCAAAGGGGTCCACGAGGAAAAAGGTTTGCGAACTATGATCTATACCTAGTGTTTTTCACATCACTTTGAACTTATGCAATTTATTAATTTGAATTAAGATTGTAGTATACTTGCGGCACGTTACAGAGTGGTAAATACTGTCAGTATCGCCTTGGTGAAAGACCACCATTCAGAATCAAAACCTTGCTTGAAATGGCTTTTGCCGTATTTGGTGACCACTTCTGAATAGCCAAGTACTTCCCCACCTTCCTTTTTCATATTTCGTTCCTCTCCCCAATACTTTCAGCCTCACAACATACTCACTGACTCCAGACGGTTGGGAGCAACTGGAACTCTTATGTGGTATCGAATTTTAAAAAAAAGTTATTGTTCCTAAATAATTTGTGTTTCAAATAAATAAATATTTATATCATTATAATAAACAAATACGTACAATATTATAATAAATCTTGTTTCCTAATTTTTTCGGATTCTGAAGATTCTACAAACATTAGGAGATATAAGACACATGTCTCAGTTATAAATATATTATTTTGATTACTAATATCTCAACCGCGCACCGATCTCTGAATTAATGAAATGTGAATTATCTTGCTTCACCTCACGCTCATGGTAATGCGCAAAAAAAAATAAGAAATCGTTATAATCTTTCAGCCCAGCGTTACAAATATTATATAGGCCTTTATTCGATCAGTCACAGTCTCTCCAAGGCAATACTCAAAGTATTTCCCACATTGGAACTCATCTACGCAACACTAAAAAAATTCTTCCTGTTCGTATGATAAAGGTGGAGGTCAAAGTTGGATGCTGAAGTTATCCAGTCAGTCGACGGCGTCAGTGGTTACTAGGTTCTGCACAGATGTGCCGCCGGCAAACTAATGAAGGGATGAATATGTCCACAGAAACACAATTCAGATTTCTTTACGCCCCAATTGTGCACTACTCGTATATTCACACATCAGCTGTTACTGCTTGCTATTTAGTGTTGTCCTCATCTTAAATTACATGTAGGTAGATATTCAAAATTATCTGTAAACACAAAACCATAATACCTTTGAAACATAAGTAAGACTAATACAAAAAAAAAACCGTTAGTACATTTCACACATAATATAAATTGCGCTGTGTTGTGGGAATCCTTAGCAAGTAACACATGGCTCACAGTAATTTAGTTTTTCATCAAAGCTAAGGGGTGAGTTTTTGCTTGATCTTAATCCCGCAAAAAGGTCGGACCGAGTCAAATGAAGTCTTCGGACTAATCAACCTATCGCTCTCTGTCGCCGCACCCTCGATCAACCGGGGGTAGTTTTTACCGGAGACGTATTATAGCAACTGGGAATAGGTATTACCCGAGACGTATTATAGCAACTGAGAGTAGGTTTACCTGTTTTTTATCCTACGACGTATTATCGCCTGAATTTCAGGATTACTTTCAGAACACTACGATTAACGGATACATCAGTCTGGAATGAAATAAAGAGAAAAAGTGGGAGGTTATTAATGAAACGGGCGCTGATTAGCTCGTCGGGTGACACGTGGCGAAGCCGGTATAAATGCCTTGCCTATTTCTAGAAAATTACTTACTTTCGCTGTCACCAAAGGAAACCCAAAGGCAATTTATTGAATGGATTCATTGATCGCGTTCTTACTTATTAATTATTTCTTGGGACAATTTGTATATGAAATTTTCGAAATATGTGAAG
Organism: Halesus radiatus; assembly: GCA_022606495.2. Lineage (NCBI taxonomy): Eukaryota > Metazoa > Arthropoda > Insecta > Trichoptera > Limnephilidae > Halesus > Halesus radiatus. The sequence continues at coordinate 3,562 of JAHDVE020009528.1, read as the reverse complement.
TGAGGTTAGTAATTTAAAGATAATACTTTCTTCTCTGAAGGTAGCTTCTTTTAATTTATTTATACCTAGGGGTTTATTCCAAAACGGCGTTTTCACCAAGTCTATAAAGGTTTTTTTTGTTATAATTCAATTAACTTTATATAGTTATTTGAGCATTACATTGTTTTAAATTTAGGCAGTTGGCAAGAGTTTTACATATTGTAAGTGTTGAATGGCAATACAATTATCTTTTCACGAATCTTCTAATATTAAATATTCATATCCGTTACGTGTTCATCAGTCAAAGGAAACCCCCTCGAAGTTTATTAGGAATCATGTCAATATCATAAAATGTCATGTAATCGTGCAAATGTTTAAAGAAAACTTTTCATAATTCTACAGTATTTAAACCAAATTTATTACAAAATATTATACAAATATCTCTACTTAATGTAATGACGTATTTTGTACGAGACGTGTAGGACCCGCACAAGACTATTGTGATTTGAGAATCCTCTTGAGAAAGGCGCTTGGTAGTTTCCCAATGGAAATGTTGTCGCTCCGAACGTATTTGACTTATGACACCAGCTAGTATGGTCGGTCGCTGAGGAGGAGACTTCAGCGGTTGCTTGGTGTAGAAGATTGTTCTTGTCTGGTAGCGGGAGGTCACGGTATCCAAGGGAGGACATGTTGTCCATTCTGCTGTTGAACTGAAAAGAAACACATAACGTTGGGCGTATACTTTTTATGGGGCGCGCTACGCAGTCGAACATTATGTGCACGTGTTGTGAAATCTCAGCTTGATATTGCATTTGTGGTGCAATATAGGCTCTCGGCTCGGTGTTGTGAAATACCAGCTATCGGCTTGGTTATTGTACGTGTTGTGGAATAATTTATATTTGGTTGTAAGAAATATGTTTTATCTGATAAAATTAATCCATTGTGTAGACACGTTCGATACATTTATAGTAATTAAATATATGTTGAATAGAAATATTATTAACTATTTAATTTGGAATTTTATTAACTTAATTCATAATGTTTTTCCTTTGTTTTTTCTTTCATCGGTCCTAATTTTTACATACCTTGAATAGACGCCTATTCTTGCTTCGTTATTAATATATATTCTTGAATCTTTTACACGCTCATAAGGTCTCTTTATTGCTTACTGCTATGCACACGATGAGTGGAACATTTCCCTCCACCCCACTACAATAGCTCCCTGTCCTCTCAAGTATCTCACTGCCCACTCCAAGACAAGAAACAGCAACCCTCATGGTATACAAGAAGACCGTGAACAGTAACATTCCAATTCAAGATGACATTGCAAACCTCCAGGCCAGCCGTTTGATGACTAGGAAACCTTTTTGGACTGAAGGCGAAAGAATGCTTCTATCGCCATACTCCCCTGAAGGGTCGTGGCAAACGCACTGGCAGACCTCGGACCTGAAAAACAAGCACCTCATTGTAGACCCTACTATTAAATTGCCAGGGTTCTCTCTCCCTCGGTAGACGTGCAACTCATTAAACCGCATCCAGTGCAGTCACAGTTGTTGTGAGTATATGATGCATAAATGGGTCGTGGCAAACAACAGAACACTTCGCAGAAGAATGCCCCCTTCACCAGTTTTATGGCATATCTGTGCTGAACCAAGTGACTCCAGATGCCGTCGACTGACTGAATAACCTTAGCATCCCACTATGACCTCCACAAAATCTCCTCCACCATACGAAGAAGAAGAATTGTTTACATATTTTTCGCCTTATGGTCTATATGTTATACTTTATGTTATACTATGTAAAAGCTGAAATGCGTTATTGATTTTAAAAAATGTTTGCTATAATACTCTTAATCAAAGTTTTACTAATACTGAACTTTTTAAAGACCATTTTAAATTGATGGTGAAATTCATTTAAGTGATCCTACGAATAGTATCTCTCTAAGGGTGAACTTTTACTTTACTTTCACGTGGTTATCATTGGTGCAAATAGATCGTTATTGCCCGACCCAATAATACACATTAAAGAGGTAGCGATGGTTAAGCGAATACTAACCTATTCTACTTACCGTGAAGGAAACCCGTGTTTACATGATAACTTGCATTGATTCATTCCGTCTTTTAGCATGCAATAAAATCATGCAATAGATTAAGACCAAATATTAAATTAAATTATTTTAGGCCAGAATATTCTCATAGAACTAAAAGCGCATTCTTTTGAATTAATTACGTAGGTAATTTAAATGTATAATAATATAACATAAAAAAACTCAAACTATGTACTTAGTATTCATTTTATTGAATCTATGTGATGGGAATTCTACACGCATTGGCGTGTAGTCCGTAGAGGCCAAATCTGTGCCTATTTTAAGATAAGTAAAACAAAATAATTTTAAAAACTGCCACAAATTTCTTATCAAAATGTATTTTTTCATAAATTTTTGAAAATTGTTCATGTCTTACACAAAGTCACGCCTCTGCGAACATACCTCTTTCAGTAGAAGCTCTTAAATAGTAAAATTGCACTGCTTGTCATTTTTGGAAACTGAAAAAATATAAGGTACATAATATTATCCCTCCACTAAAGATTTTACCCTTTTTTAATGAATTATCAATATTTTTTTAGTTTCCAACGCTGCCACAAGGTTAAAGATTAACATGAAAAATAATTGCAATGCCGGTACTTGTGGAACAAATGTACGTGAGAATATTATTGATATTATATTCTGGAATTTCTGAGAGTATTACTTTTCCATGGCCTTATCCGTTAATTATGTTTTCTACCCATTAGCCGTAGTGCTCCAATAACAAATTGTGATAAAAAAAAACAATATTTTAAACCAAGTTTTTAAAATAATAGGACTGAGTGAATAGAAAAATCCATTAAAAACTGCATACATCCTACCTTTGGTTATAAAGCAATGTACGTCAATGCCTTCTCAAAGGACTCTTTCGCTAAAAAAAAAATAAGGTTTTATATTTCATAGAACACATCTTTTAATTCACCAAACAACGTAAAATAATCGGTCATATCTCTAAGCTACTGCAAGTAGCTTGTAAGCAGGAGCTTAGTGCAACAATACTGCATAATACAACGATAAATAAATAATAAAAACTCATCCAAAAGGCAGCTCAAGAATATAAAAAATATACCTGCATCTTGTGATCTAAATAATAATAATATTCGGATGATTTTTATAGCGCCGTTTTTGTGAAAAATCACCTCAATCTATGTCTACTTCTTTAGTCGCTTCCTTATTGCTGGGGATCACTCCAAACTCCCTCGTGCACAATACTCTTCCGCTCGTCGCGATCCTGCAGCGCTGCGTGGAGAGACGTTTTTTGGTCACTCCAGCGCATCGGTGACCTTCCTCTACTTCTCCTGCCTCCCACTTTGCCAGTGATCATGAGTTCTTAGTTTTGGCGAGCGACATGTCCAAATAATCTGATGATACGCTGTAGGCTGACAGTTGATAGAATATTATGATTGCAAAGCTCTTCCAGAATTGACGTATTTGCGCGCTTGGGTGTCCATAGAGTCCTCAGCATTTTTCTCCAGCACCACATTTCGAGGGCGTCTATCC